>JAMKCH010041392.1:0-13439 GCA_023653785.1 Ophioderma brevispina
CCCGGGTAATTTGACCATTTGGAGGGAACATTTTGATTTTTCAGTAAAGAAACACATAAAACAATGGTAGGAAATCTTCGGGAAATGGAATCTTCTCAGGAAGGAAATGTATTTTTTGTTTAGCCCTGTGCACTTACATGGTTGAATTGCTTCCAATTATTATCTGTGATATATAAATATCTGTATGTCATGTTATTTAAAGTGAGATTTTTTAGGATACCAAATACTACCGAGAACGTTCGAAGGTTTGTTGGACAAAAAGGTTGCAAAAGAAAACTGCAAACCTTGTTTTGAAACTTGCCTGCTATCGTATTGTTCCCCATAGAAAACATGCTTTGGGACTTTCTGTTCATGCACGGACAAAAACGACTAAATCTCAGCTATTACATAAAGACGGAAGAAGTATTCAGCTTATTCACTTCAGATGTGATCTAAACATTGGTAAGTATTCCAAATATGTAAAAAACTGGGGTTCAAGAAAATTGGGGGCGCGTTCTTTCGGAAATTCTCATGTCTCTTTAATGAATGCAACTAAATGAAAAAAAATGAACCATGCACATAACCCTTGTCGGTTTCTGACAGGTGTTTGGGCATTGTTAGCTGACATGAAAATGATGCGCTAAACAAATGCTTTTAAGTATTTGTAATCAATATATCAATAACCTGAGTACGTTGTGTCCATTATCTTCTGTCCATTCTGAGTGTGAACCACTGAGGATGTAATGTCTCAAGAATGATACCAAATCATGTAAGGTCACTGAAGATATTGTCTACTGTTGATCATCTAAATATTGGTTATCTTCCCAATGTCATGGCATAGCTCATTCCTTATCTGAACCCTGGGAGTGACAAAAGCTTTTGATGTTTAATAGTAACTGAACTATAAAAAAATAATATTGTAATATATAGCAAGAATGCTGACTCTTTATATTAACAATGCCCTTTTATCATGCTACGTTGGCCTAAAAGGACTCTCCTGTGTTCTCCCTAACCTCTCTTGTCTGCCTGTACCATTTTGTCTCCTGTCTAGTTGGACGGATTGCGTTAGAAAAATCCGTCTTATGATGAAATGGCAAGGTATGGATTAAGGATGTGTGTTGTAAGGAATGTGTGTAGGTACGTGTGTATGCGACACAAAAAAGGAAAATTTGCCATAACTTTTTTTTTCCAGATGAGCTGAGCACCCAGACTCAGATATATTGTAGGAAGGTAAACAAAGCCCCTACTAACCATGTAACCATTCCCCCAGGGTCCTCCCTGGGTCTGACAGGGGGTGGGGAAGGAAATGTCAAAAAAAGGTCAACATTTCACCAAAAGGTAAACATTTTGCCATAACTTTTTTCCCAGATAGCTAGAGTACCCAAACTTCGATATATTATGAGGGCACAAGTCCCTACTAAACCAGTAACCCTTCCCCAGGGTACTCCCCTGGGTCTTATGACAGGGGGTGGGGAAATGTCCAAAAAAGAGGTAAACTTTTGCCATCATTTTTTGTCCAGATGAAGATAGAGTACCCAAACTTATATATAGTGTCGGAGGCACAAGCCCTCCTAAACCATAAACCCATTCCCCCAGGGTCCTCCCTGAGGTCTGACAGGGGGTGGGGAAATGTCCAAAAAGGTCAAAATTTCACAAAAAAAGGTTAAACATTTTGCCTAACTTTTTTTTTCCAGATGGCGAGAGTACCCAAAAATAGATATATTTAGGAGGGACACAGCCCCTTTACTAAACAGTAATCCAGCCCCCCCCCCGTCTCCCCTGGGTCTGACAGGGTGTGGGAAATGTCCAAAAAGGTCAACATTTCACAAAAAGGTAAATTTGTGCCATAACTTTTTTTCAGAGGAGCTTAGAGTACCCAAACTTAGATAATTGTAGGAGGGCACAAGCCCCTATAAACCATGGAATCCATTTACCCAGGGCCCTCTCCTGGGTCTGACAGGTGGCCCCCAGAGCCGGGGAAATGTCAAAAAAAAGTTAAACATTTTGCCATAACTTTTTCAAGATGAGCTAGAGTAACCCAACTAAAGATATATTGTAGGGGACACAAGCCCCAATTAACCATTAATCCATTCCACCATGGTCCTCCCCAGGGTCTGACAAGGGGGTGGGGAAATGTCAAAAAGGTCAACAGTTCCCAAAAAGCAAATGTTTTTCTACATGAGTTAGAGTAGCCAAACTCAATATAATTTAGTCTATAGACTGAAAGGGTTTAGACCTACACCTTTGATAAGCTCCTAGGCGACGCCTAACTGCCGATATGGCGTTTTGTTGAGGTTTGGGTCCAACAGTCCACTTAAGGGCTTCAAGTGCCTTCACACAGGCAGACTGGCTTTGGACTTTTTTGGTCTCCACCTTCTTGCATCAAGTATGACTATAAACAACCAATGTACATATTATTCAACGCCCAGAGCTGCACATACCCTCTGAGAAAAAGCACATCCGTCATACCGCCATTGGAGGTTTACAGATTTTTTTATCTTGTTTTGTTTCTGCTCTTTTTTCTCTTACTTTTTCCTTAAATTATTGTGATCGAATCCCATTTTTTGTTTTGTTTTTTCCTTTCATATTATGTAAACACATTATTTTCGTTTTTTTTTTTTTTTTTTAAACCGTAACCTGTAAGTCTGAAAGGATTGTAATATAATTAACTGTTTCAAAAATAACTTGTCTTGCCAACTTTATTCAACAATTTGTTGTAGAGTAAGTTATATTCCATTCATATCAGACATCCTCATGGCGGAACTTTTGGTAGGTATACTCAATTTTTCCTCCCAACTAAGTTTGCAAAGGTACCTACAAGTCATCAATGTTTCCCAACCCCAGCCACCATTTATCTGGAACAGAAGGATAACATTCATCCTCTTTGCACCTTTGTTGTGAGGGAGAATAACCAATGTCTTGTCTCTCCAACTCACCCTTCCACGCATTTACAAGCAATGTGCTGTCTTTAATATAATCGGGTGTATTACATAGTGACGGATGTTAATTTTGATTTTTTTTATGAAGGGAAATGGTAAAAATCCAACTCTTCAAACAGCAAAAGTTCTTAACGTGCAAGTCACTTCATTAATTAATAATCTTAAGAAATTTGGTAATTTCACGTATGTTTAACATAACAAGGTTTTTTGGTGTATTAGTACATATTGACAAGCTGTTGAACCCTCTGTCAGAGAATTGTATAGGTGATTTTCACACCGGGACTTTTTAATACTTTGTTTATACCCAAAATAATTCTTTAATTTATAACTACACAGACAAAATAATGATTAATTTTTAAAATATTACTGTTTATAAATTTATATTCATTTACAGTTCAAGACCATTGATTCTCCGACAACCACTCAACAGTCCGTCATTATGTAATAAATCAAATTGAGCAGATATCGCGATGACGCACGTTGATTTGACGGTGTTCGGAAACGCCGATTGTTGTTTTCCATAATACGCGATGCTGAATAACGTTTAAGTATAGGGAAAATTCAACATCCGTCATTTGTCATGAACATAATCGCGAGGTGCGTAATTATTTGGTGTGAGTATATGATGTTTAACTTTTCCAATGTATTACTCATTCGTTTTTTATTAAGATAATTATTAAAAAAAATTTCCACTGTTTAATTTCTTTCTTAATCGGATTTGATTGTTTGAATTGTATGTGGGGATGTGTAATGACTCTCTAGAGTTCGCGATTTTTCAGACAAATTCGTATTTTGTTGCTTAAAATCCGTCACTAATGTAATACAACCCCGACGATACATAAACCGTATCGTCAATTGCACACAAATTACCTTTCAAAGTATTTAACTTGATCCGTCACCTTTTTTAAATTCCCAAATCTCATCATTATCATCAGCAATGCCTAGCCGGTCAAAATGTTCAAGTCTGGTGTACTGCTTAATCACACTTAATCTAAGAACAAATGCCTTTGCACTCCACATGGACTTGAGGAAAGACATACTGGATTGCCAGTTGCCCATGGCATTCTGCCTTTGTCCTGTCCTGTGGATAATAATATCTCTAGCACTTCTACTTGCCCTTTCCCCTTTCCACACAGTTTTAAGGCATTATGAATGATGGTTTGGGTTTAACTCTTGGTACTACTGCATTCCTTGGAGATTTTATGAGGTCCTAGTCTTGGCTAGCTACATGGTGGAAGTTGTTTGTTGTTTGATTAAGCCATTCTTTAAGAACCTGTCCCACATGATTTGGATTGGTATACCTACAAATGTACGGCCTTTACAACACCTGATGTTATCCATCTGCATTGCTGCCCTGCAACACCTTGTAGGTGAATATAAAACCTGACAAAATGAATCCAGGAAATATGAATATAGTAAATCATTTTTCTCATTTTAATATATGACAATACAAAATTACACAAAATTTTTTTTTTGGGGGAAAAATCTCTATGGTTAAACCTTTCCCAGCTTAAATAGGTGTTAATTCTTTAAGCTCGCCGTCCTGAAAGAGGCATATGTCTTTTCTTTCTACTTTGAAATAATTACAGTAAATTACTTTAATTTAATATCCACAGACTTAGTTATGAACACAGTGGCGGCAACACTCCATGGCGCTCATCTTGAGAGCTCTTGAACACAACTTAGCGAGGGGGGGGGGGATGTGTGCTACCTGCTCTCAACACTATAATTTTCATACAAAATTATAATTGGCTGTTTCATTTGGTATTAGGGGTCAGTTGCAGGCAAAATAGCAAAGGACTAAAAAACTGTTTTGTCAGTTTAAAGAGGCAAAAACTGGTGAATTGAATGAAAAGCAGACTAAACCAGTTGGAATTACTTTAAAAATTCAGGCTTGATAAAACATTAAACAACACAACTTCTAATGGAATTAAGGTTTCAAGAAATGGAAAGTACACCAATAGTGCAACTTTTGATACGGACATTTTGATTGGTTATTTTGTTGACATGCATACGTGGCCCCCCCATGTGTAACTAAAATCAGGTAGGTGGAATTCTACAAATTGTATTTCTTTTGCATATTTTATTCCAAAATCCAAAATTAGAAGACTAAATTTGGCACAAACAGATTGACCCACTTTCTAGAAACACCTTTTGTAACCATGACACTATGCCTCTAAGTTCAGCATTCACTTTAAAAAGGTTGGCAAAGGACTTCAAAATAAAAAAGAAGTAATGAATCCAAAATTCATTTCTTGTCTGTTATAACTTCTGAATGTTTTGAATAAAATGGTAATTTTCTTCAAAGATTTGGATTTCCTGAGATTGACTATTTTCTTTCAATTGCTTACATTTCACTAAATTCAAAATGGTTACTGTCATTTTTTATTTGTAGGTATGGGAAAAAAGGTTGTACTTGAGCCTGATTAAATTTTTTAAAAAAAAAAAAAAAAAAAAAAAAAATTTCCCCTTTTTTTGGGCCCGTTTTTTTACATTTTCTGGAAATTGCCGAAAATCTCTGAAAACTTTTAAAAAAAATTAAAATTTTTAATATCTTGCAACGGAATGAGATAGGAGCCTCAAAAAAGACTAAAAGTTGCATTTTTAGGGTGAAAGAAGTCTATGTAAAATCTCAATTATTGATATCTGATGGACTACATAGTTGGTAAATAATAGCTCTTAAAATTTTCTCAAAGTTATAAGCAGTGTAGTAATCAAGGAGATTGGGGAGTTGTCATGATGGTATTTAAGGTCATGGAAGGAAATCTGAGAAGGATAAGTAGGGCCAGCCATGTTAAGTAGTACAAGTTTGCATGATCCTTGTTGCCAATTACTTCATGCCTCAAGTAATATCACATGATGACGTATGGGTAGGAAAAGTGATATAAGGTAGTCAAGAAAGATTGTTTAACTTTCATAATAATAGAAAAAACTCAATTAAAAGGTTGAAGGTTAGTCCAAACAAACATCAAAGTAAAAGTATTAAAATGAACAATTTGAAATAGTAAAAACAATGTGCAAACATTGCATAGAAATTGTTATGTCTTATTGTATTGACTGCAAGCTAATAGCCACTAATAGCAATGACATCACTGCCATTATTCACTATAAGCATCCAAGGTGCATATAGTGAATGGTGACATCCACGCCACAATTCACTTATAAACATCCCAGGTACTTTCGTGAATGGTGACATCACTGCCAACAATTCACTACAACACATCCCAGGTACATTTAGTGAATGGGAATCACTGCCACCATTCAATACAAACATCCCAGGTTGGCATATAGTGGAATGGTGGACATCACTGCCACCATCACTAAAAAAACCCAGGTACATTTTAGTGACTGGTGACAGTCAACTGCCACCATTCACTACAACCATCCCAGGTGAATAGTGAATGGTGAAATCACTGCCACCATTCACTAAAACATCCCAGGTGCAATATAGTGAATGGTGACATTCACTGCACAATTCAGGCCTACAAAAAATTTCTATCTGCCTGGGACCTTCAAAGACGGTGGGGGGGTGGGTGGGGGGGGGGGGGGGGGGGGGGGGGGGGGGGTGGGGGTGGTGGGGGGGGGGGGGGGGGGGGGGGGGGGGGGGGGGGTGCAAAATTTTCTGTCAAGGATGTGCATGGAAGTGGCACATATCAAGACATGTAGCACAAAGTATTACCAGCTGGCCAGGATTTTGACAACACTGTGCAAATATGGGCCTGTATCTGGACCTTTTTGTATAAATTTAGGTGTTTTTTTTTGTTTATTTTTTCCGTACTTTGAAAAGTTTCTGCGTTTGTCAATTTTTCTGGGACTGCGGTCCAATGGTCCTGGGGATTTTGTAGGCCTGGCACAATTCACTAAAACATCCAAGGTGATTTAGTGAATGGGACATTACTGCCACCATTCACTCTGCACCGTTGATGTTTTCTGGCTTATTTTCAAAAGCTGTGCGTCAGCAACTAACATTTAATATTGATTTGCTTGTTTCTCTGGAAATGTTGTAAAGAATGACCTGAATTTAATTAATGCCAATATTTGGAAATTACCAAACATCTAAATTGGGAAGTGAAAGTGATTGCAGTGTTATAACAATTATTACACCTGGAAGTCGACTTGATTGCAACAAACTACACTGGATTCGTGTTGTACACAAAACCCTGTGCAATTGAATATCACTCAGTAGAAGGAAGAAATGGGGAGGAAAAACCCTTGCACTGTTTTACTTTTAGCGTCAACTGAACCAGGATATGGTACTTTATGATGAAAGAAAGGTGACCCTCGAAATTGCGGGGTAAATAGGATGATGGAAGAGAAAAGAAAGGAACCAATTGTGCACACATTCAAAATGAAATTGTAGGCCTGACGTGTGGAATGTGGAAATTCACCAGGTCAATAATAGTACGTAAGATTTCTACATTTATGCACAATTCACCCACATATAACTTCTATACGAGGTGGCTTATGAGGGCATTTTCCTACATGCTGCTTCCTGTCTCTTTTAAGAGACATGAGGAGATTTCCAGAAAGAAGCGCCCCAATTTTATCAAACCCCGGTTTTTTACATTTGGAATGCTACCAGATGTATTGTATTAGATCACAGACTGAAGTGAATAAGCCGGGAAATAGCGCCATCTTTATGTAATAAGAGGAATATGATTAGTAGATTCTGTCGTGCCGAGTCAACGACAGAAAGTCAAAGCGAGGTTTTCTATGGGGAACGATTACGCTAGCGGCAAGTTCAAAACAAGGTTTGGCGGTTTTTCTTTTGCACCTGTTTGTTCCAACAACCTTCGAAACGTCTCTCGGTAGGTGGTCTACCACCAATCCAGTGAATATGAGAGGAATTTTTAATCCTAAAAAATCTCCTCCTGTCACTTTAAATGAGTTTTTTCAGTCACGGTTATTGAAATACAATACTCTGTAATACCCTGGGGGGGGGTTCTTGGATTTTTGGTCGGGCACCCATGCCTCGTTTTCCAAAAAGAGGGAAGCTGCAAATGTGGGACTAACCGCTAGGGGTATCAAATCACAATAGATCAAGTTTCTTAGTCCGCGCAGGGGTATCAAATCGGTTGTGATTGTTGAACTGGTCATTATACAATAGTACAAAATTATACATAACATATCAGCAAAATAACCACAGTGTCTAATTTTTCTTGCAGTTCACAAGTGTCATTTTTTTCTTGTATATTAGATCTTTTAAAAAAGGTTAATACTCTTTAATTCACGTTTTAGAACAGGTCCCCGCATAATTTCACTGCCCAATTGGTCCCGGTTAGGGGTATATTTTCACTGAAAACTCGCCAAAACTGGTCCCGTTAGGGTATATTTTTCAATGAAAATTGGTCCCGTTAGGGTCACTTCCAGAACCCCTGGAACGAGGATGGGTTACCCAACAAACCCCTAAGAACCCTCCGCCGGGTACAATACAAATCATCGTATTCTCTAAATAATACCAATTTATACCAAGTCTGAGTCTATAACCCCCCACATAAAACTTCTACCAGTGTTTTAATGGCCGGTTTCACCGTAGTACCTCTTCATGTCCCTTTAAATGTGTTCTTTCAATCAGTCCTTGTATATTGCAAAAATACAAGCTAAATACAAATCATGATAGTGGCAACACTTAATACCTGTACGACCAAGTCGAGTGTAAAGAAACCTAGACCATCACACTGTTATTCGTCGTGGTCACGACATTACTGTCGAATCTGATTTTTTGGTAATTGAGTAGTTTGATTCTGGTTGCTTTTAATTATGTCTCTTTAAATTTCCCAAAATAAAAGTGAAATTAATATCTCCTATTCAAAAAAAATACCCCTATCGAAAACGCCCTTTGTATAAAATAGTCTCACACAACATCGAATTCGCATTCGATAGCGTGGGCGTGTTCAAATATCTCAATCAAATCAGATAATTGCTAACTAGTTCGGTGGATATGTCCAAAATTTGCCCTGACCGTAAGTTGAAGTATATACAACAATGTTTTTGCTGAAAATGATAGATTAAGGGTGTGTAGAATAAGAATCTGCCGGGTGACACCTGGGCAGCCTTGGGCATTTTGAGAATCCAAAATGGCGTCGCCATCAATGATAATTATATATTCAACCCGATATTATCAAACTCCAAACATGGATTTACTAGCTATACTATAGGATCCAATGAACAAATGTATGGCACTTGTAACATTAAGTCTACTTCAACATTCAAAATGAAGCCAAATCTAAATCAATTTAAAATATGCCCATAACAGCAAATATCTGCGATAAAAATAAACATGAAGTACTAGGATTATGTTTGTTAGATTTACAATAAATGTCTCTATGAACATTATTCAAGTAGTAACCATGGACGTCAATCCAATATGGCAGCCAAAACGTGAATATCTTCAACAAACACTTGGCAACAAATGTCTAATAGTACCTTCAGTATAAATTATTGTTGAATGAAACAAGTAGACATGTAACCTATGATCATAACCAAATGATACCAGTAATCCCGATGAATAAAATGTGTCAATTAAATGATGCACTATATGTGACAAAATGTAATTCCCTATGGTATTTTGAAAACTGCACATAATTGGTTTTATTTCGATTTTTGGCGCATTTAAACCAAATTGAAAATGTATGTTGTACATTGGTAGGATCAAAGGTACACTTTTATGTCATTGGCACATTGATTTCAATTTGTAGGCTGTAATACTTATAATTTGTGTCAAGTATTTTTTGAAGATGTTCACTTTTTGGCTGCCATATTGATTGAACGCCCATGTTACCCAATTTTTAAAAGTACTCAGAAATTATTTATTGTTTTTAATAACAGAACCATACGTAGTTAAAGTCTATTTTTATCGCAGGTATTTTCTGTAATAAGGGCAATATTTTAAAATTAAATTGGATTTGCTTCCATTTTGAATTTGAAGTATGACTTAATGTTACAAGTGCCATAACTTGTTCATTGGATCATATAATAATCATAGAACTCCCATATGTTGATATATAGGGTTGAATATATAATATCATTAAATGGGCGACGCCATCTTGGATTTCTCAACATGCCCAAGGATGCCCAGTTGGCACTCGGCAGATTCTTAATTCTACACACCCTAATCTATAATTTTCAGCAAACAAATTGCATATATACTCAACTGTACCGGTCACATGAAGGTTCTACCTGACGAAGGGACCTAATGGGGCAGATTAAATGCAGCTAAAGTGTCTTTAAAATTATCTTGTACAACCAACTGCATGCATGCTTGACCATGAAACAGGCAAAATATCCATGATTTCCATGCCCCCCAAAAAGTTTGGGGCCAGTTTGGTGTCCTATAGGTCTCTTAGTATAGTCCTGAAGATAATACACATACTACGTGAAAAAATTGTTATTGAGCGATTTTTTCAACCAGACATGCAAATACATCATATAACACAATTTCAAAATCCCCCTGAATCCCCTTTGGGGAAAAAAAGTTATCCAAGATGGCCCCCAAAATAGCTGACATTGCATATAATTAGCTATATCTTGACTTCTCAGTCGATGGTTGAAGATTTTTAGTCCCTGTTATCTGAAATCAAAAGGCCAACATGTAACATATAATTTTGGCTTTACTCAACTTCAACGACAGGAAATAAGAGGGATAAGACACAACAAATAAATTATATCTAAATAAATACTATAGGCGAAGAATAACAAAAAATTACAAGGACCAGAAGTATAAATGAATAAATATAAATAATGAGTAATAAATAGATATAAATACATAAAGCGAACTTTTTGTGAAAGGGACGGTACAAAACTGAACCTGAATTATGTAATAGGGTCCTCTTGAGGTGTTTGCACACCCAAATGTTATTTCTCCAAATTTTCTGGTATTCAGCAGGCAGTTGTCCTTACTGCGATAATTGGTGTGTGCTCGAACTTTGAATTTTTTCACTTTCATGTGTTCAAGGACATCACAAGGAATCGCTTTCAACTTGTCGCCGAATTTCCAGTGTGTTATTTCGTCACATGGGGGCCGGCTTTTTCAATGGCCGCCCAAAATCATAGAAAATCGATAAAAGTGTATTGTTTACCACAAGTACCATCTAATAGGGTTAGGGTTCTGCAATTATTTTGGCCAAGTGACCGTAGAAATGTTTTAAAACCACCACGTGTTGTTCAGAATGATAGAGGGCGTTTTTTCAAAATGGCCGCAAAAATCATAGAGAATTCATTAAAACATTTGTTGCCAAAATAACATTTAAATAGGGTCGGGTTGCTGGATAATTTTGGCCTCTAAAAAAAGAAAAAAAATGTTTTCAATAAAAACAGTGTTGTTCAGAAATATTGATGGTGGGTTTGTTTTCCAAATGGCCGCCAAATCATAGAAAAATAATTAAAACCTGTCCTAAAACATAGTATTGATCAAAATGCCATTTAATAGAGTGGAGTTTTTTAGATAATTTTAGCATATTGATTTCCTATAATAGTTTAGAACCCACAAGTGCTATTCTTACCATTACTAGAGGGCGCTTTTCCCAATATGGCTAACAAAATAATTAGAATTATCGAAAAAAAATATTAAAAGAACATCATTATGGGGACTTGTTTTTCGAGTTTTTTACTCTAGTGAATTTTAAATATGTTTTTATATCAGAACAGTAAACTGTTTTACAACAATTAATAGATTAACCTTTCCCCAAGATTTGTGGAGTATAGCACAATTTGGGTATATGCTTAACCTTGTTGGAAATGATTAATAGTATCTTTCTTCTATGGAACACTAATATAAACTAATATTACACCTCCCAAATTCCCACAAAATGACAGAGGTCCACGTTTTGCTGATATTGTATAACAATAGCCACCATTTAGAGAGACTTTGACAAGAACGTGAACTTTTGCTGATACATATGTTCAAAAAAAGTCCAAAAAATGGGCCTTTTAAGTAAGGGAAGTGGGTCAACTGTTTTAAATGGACCTCCCAATAAATAACTGCACGCATCCCTGGAGATAGCACAATACACACTCCACATGATTGGATACAAGTTGTGAGGTAAGTCACTTTTGTAGGCTTTTTGGGGGTAATTTTTCGTACCAGAAGGGCCGTCTTAATATATATTTGTCGTAACAATGCTAATTTGATAAGGCCTCATTTGAGGAATTTTAGTTTTTCAACTTAATGTCAGGTAGTGAAATTGTAATCAAGGAACAAATTGAAGGCAAATAAGGTCTGCAACTTAACGTGAACATGTGTTGTGTGCTCATTTGTGTTCTCTATGGGATAACAATGAACTTCAGCGCAATTGCATTGAATTACAACAAGTCCCCGGTCCCGTTTGTAGAAGTTTTTTTTCTATACAGGGTGTTCTCAGAAAGACGTTACAAACTCCATAAACTACATTTTGCTTACTTAATCTTCTTATCCTGTTTTAGCTTTATATTATGGAAGTCTTACTTTTGGGAAATATGGTGAAAACAGAAAGAAACGGTGAAAAAATAACCAAACAATGACTATTTCCCCAAAAAAATGATACAAATCTACTTTGTCCACGGCTAGCAATAGCAGATAACGTGGAAATGTATTTTTTATGATTGTCGTAGCAACGTGAAGTCCCTCAGATTTATTCATTTGTTATGGTACTGCCTAAAGCACTGAAATGCCCTTAATTTGTTCTTCAGAATGTAGTGACCTCAATATCCCCTCATCCGTCTCCCATCATAATGCCAAATATAATCTGAGTTAAAAGCGCAATTTCAATAATAGCATTGGGCGTTGACTCCTACAAGTCATATGCTACTAAACTGATCTTGGTTAAAGGACCATCGTTCAATCGTGAATGGGTAACCGGTTCCCTCAAAGTAGGGTTCCCAGTAATAACGGCAATCAAGGGGAACAGCTAAAAAATTCTGGAGCATGCATGGCAAGACTCTAAAAGGTGCAAGAGAGAGATATGGTATCAAAAACAGGACCATCGGCCATAAATAATGCTGCAGTGCATAGAGATCTGAAAAATAAACTCTATACAACAATGGACCTTGATGTGAGGACATTATTGGCCAGGATGGTCTTAAAACATTTATGTGTGGGATATTTGCATCCATGGTTATCCGTGGACAACGTAGGTTTGCATCATTTTTAGGGAATAGTAATTGTTTGGTTATTTTTTCTCGTTTTCTTCTTGTTTTCACCATATGTTCAAAAAAGTACATATTTTCATAATATATATAGCTAAAAAAAGTATAAGAATTGATTAGTAAGCAAAATGGCCGTTTCTGGAGGGTAACGTTCTTTCTGCGACAGAGACACCCTGTAATAATCCCGCCAGTCATATGCCATGTATAGGAAAACGGTACCAGGTGATACTCTCGCAAAGTATGGAACTGGGTGCGGATGCTAATTATGTTAGATAGAGAATGTTATAAATAAAGGGTTAGATTTTACTTACCTCACAAAGCCAAGAGCAAGTTGCCCAATTTATAGGGCTGACATATCTCTATCAAACGCTAGGGAGCTTTCTTAGCTTTCTGATTTAT
>JAMKCH010041393.1:0-32260 GCA_023653785.1 Ophioderma brevispina
AAAAAAAAAAGCCTGTGTTTTTTTAATTCCAATGTTAAAATTCAACGCGATAGGTCCCTTTCATACAGGCCAGAACTTTGACTAACCACCGATCATCTTTCAATTGGGGTGAAAGCTAAACTGGCTTGGTGGCAAAACGATAGCGTAAATAATAAACGGGCGGCTTCCGTAAATCTCTCTGCTTCAAAGTTAAGCGTGAAAATGTTTACGTCGCAAGGAGACTCCATGACCATGCAAACCATCTGGTACGTCATATTTAGGGATAGTTCATTATAATATGTGCCGATAGATTTATACCATACATTACTTTAATCTTTAATCTGGCAGTTGCTACAAGTTTTATTGAATCCTCTCTCAATTTGAAAAGCCCGTTTATTATAATTTCACAAATTGTACTAAAATTATTTCTGCAATATCATTTCATCAATTTTAATGCCACACTATGCAACAAAATTTTTTTATCCATTTTACCCCCACAGCTTCATAGCTGGCTCACCTGAAGGTTGTCACGGTGAGATTGCAAGTTATTCCATGCACGGTGTTCATTTTTGTTCGCCTGAAGAATGGTCATGAGGCAACATACTAGTCCAACTTTGTGTGTCCGATGTCCGTCCGTATGACTTCCGTTACCCTTTTTAAAAATCCCTGCAGGCTAAATGCTATCCCCGATTTCCTTCACACTTGATAGGATGATAGAGTGAGGTGCCGCAATATTATGTGTAGTTTTTGCTGCATTATTTTGCATATCATGAATATTATTAGCTTATTTGCATATTGTTTAACATTTCGGTTAACCTTTTTAAAATTGCTCTGAGGCTAAACGCTAATCCCCAATTTACTTCAAACTTGATAGGATATAGATGAGGTGCCGCAATATTATTTGTAGGTTTTGGCTGCATTATTTGCATATTCATGATATTAATTAGCTATGTGCCTATTTCAGACCTTTCGGTTAACCCTGTTAAAAATGCTCTGCAGCTACGCTAATCCCCTTTTACTTCAAACTTGTTAGGATGATTATAGTGAGGTGCCGCAATTAGGTGTAGTTTGGCTGCATTCTTTGCATATTCATGAATATTAATGAGCTTATTGTGCATCATTTTGCAGACCTTTCGGTTACTCTTTTTGGAAATGCTCTGCTGGGCTAAACGCTAATCCCTATTTACTTCGAACTTGGTAGGTATAGAGTGAGGTTGCCGAATATTATGTGTAGCTTTGGCTGCAATTATTTGCCTATTCCCATGAATAATTAATTAGCTTATTTTGGCCCGGTCAAAATGATAATCCTTTCCCCGCAAGGATTGTGTGCAGTTAGCTGGAGTTCCCGTAGGCTATAATGATGTCAACTTGGTGAGGGGAGGAAAGCTGGTAAAGAGTTCTTGGGGGGACTTGATTAGATTGTATGGGCATATTTTGGACAAATTACAATATGCAATGGAGCTGATTAATATGCAAAAAATCAGCGTAATCGCGTATATTTTTGAAACGGTATCGGATATGCAAAATTCCTCCACTGCACGAAAACCACTTATGGTGTTGCATCTTTGCCATTTGAACTTCTGATACATCGGCTTAGGTATGCAATGAGCTAATTAATCTGCGTAATTGCTGGACTCGCTAAAATGTACATCTGGATACGCGAAATTTGCTTTGCTACATGCAAACCTACTATACCATACATCTTTGTGATTCATATGGAGGGGGAAGGGTGGGGTGTTGGGGGATGGGTACAGATGGGGTTTGTTGGGGGGGGGGGGGGGGGGGAAGGGTGGGGTGGTGGAGGGGGCAGGGGTGGGGTTTCATGCGATGTGGTGTTGCGTTGGGGCGGGGTTGCGGTGCGTCTGGAGTGGTCGGGTGTGTGCATCTTTTGGGGGGGGGTGCTGTGTGTTGGGGTGGGTGCATTGGGGTAGGGTTCGTGGGGTGGGTGCATTGGAAGGGTGGGGTGGCTTCGGCGAGGGCCGAGGTGACATCATGTGACCTTTGGGGGGGTGACTTCATGTGACCTTGGTGACCTTGATGACTTATGGACCTGGTGACCTCATGTCACCTTTGGCCATTCACAAATCTGTGCCGGGGTAGGTATGGGGTGGGGTGTCAAAGAGGGGGAGGGTGCATCGGGGGAAGGGTGGGGTGGGGGCCTGGCAGGGTGGGTGACCTCATGTGAACCTTGGTGACCTCATGTGACCTTTGTGACCCCATGTGACCTTTGTACCACTTCTCTCCAGTGCTTTCTTCTCTCTCTCATCATCTTTGCCAAACTTCATCATAAAGCAAGTGAATCGCGCAACCAGGCGACACTTGTGGTTCGAACCGCCTTGTTGAAAATGGCCCTGACATGGTGTTAATCGGGTTACAATTTTCACAAATAATATCCTGGGTTTGAGGCATGGCGCCCAAGTTCCAGCATAGAGCAGGTGGGTAACCAGACCTGATTCCCGGGGGGGAAAAACCTCAATAATTATTTCCTGATTGCTGTACCAATATATTTTGTTTCGCAGTCTGTTCGAATTGCCTCATCCACCTTGGCCACCCCACCGACTCATTCCCTTCTCTTTCTCCTTCCCACTTCTTCTTGTCCCCATTTAGTTGTCCAGCCCCTGCTGGTTTCCACTGGCATAGAGGAACAAAATTTGTCTGGCTACTGTTCAGTTCTGTTTCCATTGCACTACAATGGGAAGCTCTGGTCAGAAGTGACCTCCAGTTTTTCATTATATGGGTTATCTAACTATTTAATCAGTAACTACACCGAGTAGGGCTTTGATGTCAAAGAAAACTATAACAGGAAGAAGTGAATTCGCGTTTATTATGAATAGCCAAACCGATTTCTCTCACACTCGGCGTGTGTGTGTTTTGCGTAATTACTCTCACGTCGTCACTTTTGTTGCGCAAGCACACCATATAAATCTTTGTCCACTTTAGATATCAGTGTTGCATTTCCCTATGTTCCATTGTCTGCTCGGCCGAGTTTTCTGCAATAATTATGCGAAAACCAATCGATGAAAAAGCATGCCTCTAAAATGATTCCTGCATCCCCAAGGCACAAAAATTCTCCCAATGACCCGTTAATTTTGATTAGGAAAACAGATATTTGAGTCTGATTGATAGCATGTGGCATCATTGTTGTTTTCACCTCGCTAAATACGACGAACGTAAAAACTCGGCATGTCTCATAAATATGCGTAAGGACTTTCCAAATAACGACGATACGTAAACCACATAGGCTGTTGCTTATGCTGGTGCCCAACTTGGGCTATGCTCATTATAATATTTTTTAGGCACCTCGATTTTGTTACGCCGTTTGTGGAGAATCCGCTGGTCTATCGTAGCAAATGTGGTGGGCTTGAAGTACTTTATAAATTTTTGAGATGAAATGTAGAGTGTAAGAACCCAGCCGTACAAAGTCTGTAATCAAATTGAGTGACTATAGGAATAACGAAAAGAAACTCAGGTTTATCATGATGTCACGTTTTTTATTTATTCATCTTGTACAATTAAACATGTACATGTAATATAAAGCTGAAAGATGGTTAAAAAATTTGCAACACGTAAATAATATATAGTTCAACTAATCAGGAAATTCCCAAGTGGGCTAATTTGGTTAGGGGTATAGGGATGTCCTGCCGTAATAAGTCTACTTTCACTCTGAAAATAAAACAAAGCCCAAAACAAAACCACATCCCTGTTTTCCAAGTGATTTTTACAAATGATGAAAGTCAGTGACCTCTATCTATCCAAAATTGTCATTATTTTTAAATTAAAGGGTCATTCTTATCCAAGAAGGCTAAAAATTAGATCATATTGGCAGCACATCACTGGATGATTGTGTTAAGAACCTATTGGGAAAGATTTAACAAGCAATAACATAACTGATGCATATGGCTTATTCAATTAGCAACTTGTGTATCTCATTGGGCAGTTTATCCACTTGGAAGATAGTGGTAACAATTTACCCTTGTAGTTTACTCATATTAGAAATAAAGGCATGATTACATTCCTTGAGTCGGTGACGTCAACGCATTCAGACAGATGTTTTGCGTATGCATTTTCACACCGCCTTTATATGCAAGCGTGCATATCCCAAAAAGGTGCAACAAGAGATTTTGAGGCAACCAGATATTGTGTCATAATAGCAATTTCCTATAGATTAGACAATAGAATTCGTACTTAGTATTTGGCTACAGAAATGTCTTAAGAGAGAAAAAAAGGGTGATTTTGATTGCTTATAAAACATAAGCTGAATTTTGTATTTGCTCCTATACAAAATTGGAAATTTCACAATTTTTGTACCAAAGAAACATTTCTCAGTTTAATCCTTTCAGATAGGGATATTTTTGATGGAAAGCTTTACACCAGTGCAAAAATAAGTACTTTCATTTTTTTAAGGACATCTGATATGTGAAATCTTTCGTTGCACCTTTAATGCTGCGATCACTGCATAACATACTGACATCACTGACTCGAGGAAGGTAAAAGCAGCCTTCGCACCTATTTTATTCTGTTAACGGAAGAAAGCATAATGATAGAGTAGGTGCGAAGGGGATAACGTAATTACGCAAGACCCTAACCATAGTGTAAAGATTAGAAGACCACAGTCATACAATCTGAGCCGGCAGAAGATTGTTCTTCTGAAATAGAGTAACATGAATAGCACTGCTTTGTGGTTGCCATGCACTTGTGATCCTGAGACAAGTTGTGGATGGAATTGGTCAATTATACTACATCAGCCCAGAAGGGTTTGATCAAATCAATGAGGTACCAATATCTGAACACAGGGAAAATTACTTTTGCAAATATTAATATCTGTCGGAGACCCGCTGCTGCGTGTGGCCCCAGGAGAGGGGTAAAGTTACTATGGGGGTCAAATGTTTGAACTGCTCTAAAATCTAATGTAATATAGCTCAAATTATTCCTTATAGGTAACCAGGAGTAAAAAAGTCAATTGGGTCACATGCGTGTGGTGCTTTTTTTCCCAAGATATTTGGGAAAATAGGCTAAAGGTCATTTGTTTATTCAAGAAAGGTCAATGTTTGTAATACCCAGATTTCTTTGTAAAAATATTTTTTTAAATGTTTAATGATACTGATTCCAAATATGAAATGCTTATGCCATTTCAGCATCTTCATATTATAATGGAAGGAGCACAAAATTCCCTGTAGGACTCTATGGTGATGGGGACATTGCACCCCTCCCTATTAAAGGGAACCAACCCTATGCAAAATAAAAGGCATGTATCATTAAATAATTTTTTTTGGTATTTTAACAAAGAAATCAGATATTGGTACCTTGTTCATTTGATCAAAACCAGGGCTGACGGTCTATTACTGTAACAGACATTGTGCTGGGAATTAATAGAATTATGTGATAGAATGTTATACTTCCCAACACCATCAGCAATGTCCCCAAATAAGTGTACAAACTGGCTTTTCCATTGGGCTAAAAGTACTATTTGCTTTCACTATCACGTTGGAAGACCAATTCAAAGGTACTGCTGTTACATAAAGTTTCGCCCCTCCAATAAGTCAAGTCAGTGTATATAAGGTAGTGTACTATGGACCATCAAGCACAAGATTTTGCTGAATTCATGATTGTTTTGTTTAGTGAATGGTTAATTGTCTTGCTGTCAACATTGCAGTTCTGCAAATAGTTAAAGGCACTATCAGTGATTTGCTAAATCAGCAAATTGAAAAAATCATCAAAAATCAGATTTTTGCATGTATGTAACAAGTACAGGTATCCTAACATACCCTGCAAATGATAGACCAGAAGCAACCTAATAAGGACAGAATCGGAGATTTTAGGCAATGGTGTCTGAACGGACACTTACTACAACACGTAATTGAATGGAGAATTGTATCTTGGAACACTACCGTTTTCTTCCTTTTCTGTCAATTCTATAGCTGGGAAAAGGTAACTTATGAGAATTCTACAGATTTATCCTTCGCTTTGAAGCTATTCCTGCAAATTTCAAATATTTTTCAAATCACTGATAGTGTCTTTAAAGAGACATGGAGATTTCCAGAAAGAAGCGCCCCCAATTTTGGTCGAACCTCAGTTTTTTGCATATTTGGAATGCTTACCAATGTATTAGATCACACCTGAAATAAATAAGCCGAATACGCCATCTTTATGTAGTAAGATGATGATTTAGTACTTTCTGTTTCATGACGGAAAGGCAAAGCATGGTTTTATGGAGACGATTATGATAGCAGCAAGGTTCAAAACAAGGTTGCGGTCGGTTTTCTTTTGTACTTGTGTTCATACGCCTTCGAAACGTTCTCGGTTAGGTGTACAACCGCTTCCGTGAAATTTGAGAGAAATTCGTATCCTAAAAATCTCATGTCACTTTGTTAAATAGAGGGATAGCTGAAAGTCAAATATCTTGTATATGATGTCACTTTTTGGCACTGTTGGTGAAAGTCATGCTAGCTGAGACGAATATACCTAAAGAGATCGAAGCAATAAACTAATGGATTGTTGCAGCGTGCAGAGTCTGGTACGATATTCTTATGGTTAATTCGACTGATCAAGGAAAACAGTAATCGTATTCAATACATGCATGTATAAACCCAGATTTAATTTGGTGGCTATCTTGAAATCAATGATGCTCACCATGTGCGGGTTATGTTATTTGTCCAAACGCCTTGAACACAGGTTAGTACTCAAGACTTTGCATATAAGCCCAGGAATAACTTAAAATGAACCCCACTTGTACAATCATTTGACTATAGGTAGAATTTGCTCAAATTTCAATGGATTGTATTAATGACATTCTTGGAATCTTCAAAACGTTACTGATTTATTAGAATGTGTATTTTCTCTTCAAATATCACAAGATTGAAACAAATTTGGCCCAGTTATTCTCAAACTACAATTTTTTGAGACAGAATAGGTATAATTGGAGATTTTATTTGGATTTGAAGTATGTCTAAGAAGAATGAAGTTATTGATAACATGGCCAAACCCATAAGTGTTAATGTGAGCCGTTCCTAATAATAATGATATTCATGTGAGGTCTAAATTGAAGCACAAAATTGAGGAAAGTGAAGGATTGAGGATCCTTGCTCAAAGAAATTACAGGTGCTCACAGCGCCACGTGAGGGCGCCCAAGTCATTGCAAGCCGAAAACGACATGGTCGATACGATCGGCTGTTAACAATGGATTACAGCTTTGTTCGATCTCTGTTCGGTATATCGTCTACAGCTGCTAGTAACTGACCTGAAAATGGCAGCATTTTCATTCACAAAGCAATTTTTGTCAAAAAGTATTCATGCTTGAAAAAGTAGTGGAATTGAGACGCTCTTCCCGAGAATGCATCATGAGAAGTTGAGCTAATTGAAAATCTTTTTACCCTCAATGAAACTCTAGCCAAACATGCAAATGAGGTATTGAAATTGATCCCCATTGTGTTTGTTGTATGATGCTGTGCAGTAGTGCATGATGAATCTATTGCAATACTTCATTTGTATGTTTTCAGTGGCGTAACAAAGGGGGGCGGGGGCAGTGCCCCCGTGGGGAATCTTGCCCCCCTCTTGCCCCCCTGAAAAATTAGCGATTTACATTAGGCCATACACTCTACTAACAAATTTTATATCACTTACTAACAAATTGTAATATATGCTTGCCCCCCCTGAAAATCTATGTGCCACCTTGCCCCCCTGAAAATAACCAGCTGGTTACGCCACCTGAGTTTTTGACCACTTTAATGAACCATAGCCAACAGTTTGACAATTTAATTAAAAACTGGGTAATTGAACTCACAGGAAATTTTACAAGAATCGGAATCTCCTTCCAATAATTTTTTTTTTTGAGTGTGAAGTATTAGTACCGATACTTTTCATTATAAGGTCTATGAAACAGTCGTGGTAACAAACATGGGTCCATTTTGGGGGGGGGGGGGGGGGGGGGGGGGGGGGGCGGCAGGGATTGGATTAGAGTTGGGATAAATGTGGGTTAGGCGTCAAGTACTGGTTACCAAAACATGAGAAAGAATGGCAGCTTAGAAAATTGGTAATTTGCTGTTTTACAGGTTAATGCAACACAACCAGAGACAGCAAAATGAGATGTCTAATAAAGGGCAATTCTGGGGGAAAAGTAAAGTGAATTGTATTTTAAGCTGAAAATTACACAGAAAGGCCTAACCATTTCTGCCAACTATACTCTGATTCACCCCGTCGTGGCAATTATGGAATGCAACAGTCTCGCGTGCACTTTGCATTGCTGTCTTTGTTCGTGCTTGTAATTATGCCCGCAATTGCGCCACTCTACTGCCACAATGAGGTGAAATTATATCTGTGTTAGACCTTAAAGAAATTGTATAAACATAGCCAAGAGCTGGATTAATGTACAAACTTTAAATAATCACAAAATAACATTCTATAAAGATTTCACTACATCAGAGTGATAAAAAAAGCCCTGCAGCTGCTCTCGCTATAATATGCAAAACAAAAAAAGTGTTCAACTCTTGTGTGTTTGTTGCTCAAAGAGGAATGAATAAAATGTATCATGCTTTGAAAAAGCAGTTCTACATTGCACTTGTGTTATCTTGGCTCTTATGTGTATTTGTGTGTGTTTTTAGTATGTAAAGACTGCTGGCTCAGGAGCAGATAGATCAGGGGTTCTCAATTATATTAGCTGAAGGGCCAGAGAATGCTGAACACATTTGATAGTTCCTTACTTGAGGGCCAAATACACCTGAAATTCTAATTTTTCCCTTTATATTTTATAGCGGTCAAGGGCCAAAAATCAATGGTTGGCAGGCCGGATTTAGCCTGCGGGCCGCCTATTGAGAACCCAAGATAGTTCGGAGTTTAGAGTGAAACAACAATGACAGAACAATAAAAATGCTTTTTTTATTGTCTTGCCTGAACTTTGTTATGGAAGAGACCTTGTAATTCACTGTATGTCTGTTGAATTACCAGCTTAAAGGTCCATGGCCCGATCGCTAATAGCCTCGTCCCCAGAAGCCCCAGATTTTACCGGAAGTGGTCAACATTTTGGTATCAGAAGAAAGCCACTATTTTTCTCATTTACCCTGTGAAATCTTAGAGCCAAAGGATGTTTGGTTTGGAAGTTATGAACGAAAATATGCTCCATTTTGGTCGACCAATATTAATTTTACACAGTACTCTATGGGGGCTTACAAATCACATTTTTAGCTCTCGCTTCAAAACGGATTGAAATGTCGGCGCGAAACTTTATAGATGGGGGTTTGGAGTGAAGGCCAATCTATCAAGATGAAAACTTCATTTCCTTAAATCGGGCCATCCCCCTTTAAAGGTCCATGGACATGCTTTAAACATACTTATAATACCACCAAAAAATGGTTTCATTCATAGTATGTATTGGTATCAATGTAAAATCTGCATGAAGCAGTAATTGAGAAACCGTATATTTGATAAAAATTGGGCATAATATCATGTGTTTTGGACAAGCTTTCAAAGGAAAATCCACAATGAAAGTGATTATCGCGCTGGCAAGCGTGACCCAGAAGTGACGTCCGAGTAACAAATACGCGATACGCGTCATGATCGTCATTGTGGAACGGACGTGCGCGTGGCCCTGTTTTCTTACATACGTACACAGTTGACTTCTCGTGATATGCGTCGTACGTGTTGTATAATATGGCATAATTTTTCTTGATTTGATGCCTTAAAATTACGATTATAATGTGCTGTATTGTCGACGGCTGCACCAGCGGTGACTGTACCGACAAGGAGAATCAGAACAGAATAGCTTTATTCAAGTTCCCGGACAAAGAAACCGACAAGGAGAGATATCTGGAATGTGCGGTGCGGTTAGCCCACGTGTGAGATTTGTTTACAACTTGTTACTCTGATGTCATTAAACGGGGTCAAATCCAACTCCAGCATCTTGATACGCGTTCGCGAAAACAGGAGAAGGCCCTGTCAGTTTGGGTATATTTATCCTTGAAATTTAACACTTTCCCGATGTTCACTTTTAAAAATCTGTGTTGCGATATGATCAGGATACTGTTGAGGTACGAAAATGTAAGAAATTAAGAAATGTCTACTCAGCCATGTCCATGGACCTTTAACCCCCTGAGATCTATTGGTTATACATTGGGTTCTATGATGAATTTAGCCAATCAGAGATATGATAAGAAAAGCTTAAAGTTTTGTAGAGATGTATAGGTCTGTTTTGATTGGTTACTCAGGAGGTTATATCATGTTAGTGAGCCAATCAGAAATACTGTAAGAAAAGGCGGTAGAGGGGTTTGGATAGGTTGATCATTGTTGATCACCTATTCAACGACTCATCGCATCTCCTTGTACAGGAACGTACCATTGTTGATTCGTTATCAACCCACAGTTGATATGCAAATTAGCGACCCTTGCCCGGCGCAGTGTTCACGGAAGTGCATTTACGCGGTACGCTTAAGTCGACGCGCTGTTCGTCACGTTTAGAACTTGGAGTACGCGCAAGGACACCAGGTGCAAACTTCAAAGCAACAAACAAACCCAAAACTATCGTTTTGATTTAAATTTTGCTAAAATATTACTATGAAAGATTTTTGTCGAACATTTTAGTGCTATAAGTGAGATGTTCCTCTATACACGATATTATACAGGGGGGGTAGGACATGCCAACCTAACAGCAACAGCAAATTCAACCGGCATCAACTTCCGGGTGCTAGTCTGATTCAAAGACTTAACGGTAGGAGGGCGCTCTTACGCATAACGAACGGTTACCAATATCTCGAACACAGGGAAAATTACTTTGAAAATAATATCTGTCGGAGACCAGATGCTGAGTGTGGCCCTCAGAGAGGGGTAAAGTACTATGGGGGTAAAAGGTTGAAATGCTCTAAAATCTAATGTAATATAGACTCAAATTATTCCTTATAGGTAAGCCGGAGTAAAAAAGTCAATTGGGTCACATGCGTGTGGTGCATTTTTTCCCAAGTATTTGGGAAAATAGGACTAAAGTGTCATTTGTTATTAAAGAAAGGCCAATGTTTGTAATACCCAGATTTCTTTGTTTTAAAAAATTATTTTTAAATGTTTATGAACTGATTCAAATATGAATGCTGATGCATTCATTTCAGCATATCTAAGATTATAATGGAATGAGCACAAAATTACCTGTAGGACTTATGGTGATGGGGGGACATTACACCCCTCCTATTAAAGGGAACCAACCCTTGATGCAAAAATAAAACGGCTGTATCATTAAATAATTTTTTTGGTTTTTTAACAAAAGAAATCAGATATTGGACCTGTTCAGTTGATCAAAACCAGGGCTGACGGTCTATTACTGTAACAGACATTGTGCTGGGAAGTAAATAGATTATGTGATAGATGTTATGCTTCCCAACACCATCAGCAATGTCCCAAATAAGTGTACAAACCTGGCCACTTTCCATTGGGAAAAGTACTAGTTGCTTTCACTATCACGTTGGAAGACCAATTCAAAGGTACTGCTGTTACATTAAAGTTCGACCCTCCACTAAGTCAAGTCAGTGTATATAAGGTAGTGTACTATGGACCATCAAGCACAAGATTTTGCTGAATTCATGAGTGTTTTGTAGTGAATGGTTGTTTAATTGTATTGCTGCACATTGCAATTTGACAAATAGATTCAAAGGCACTATCAGGATTGCTAACTCAGAAATCGAAAAATAATCAAAAATCAATTTTTGCATGTATGTAACAAGTACAGATACATTGTATCCTAACATACCCTGCAATATTGTAGACTCCAGAAGCAACCTATGAAGGACAGAATCGGAGATTTTAGTCATTGGTGTCTGAACGGACACTTAATGAAAACACGTAATTGAATGGAGAATTGTATCTTGGAAAACTACCGTTTTCTTCATTTTCTGTCAATTCTCTAGCTGGAAAGGTAACTATGAGAATCATACAGATTATCCTTCACTGTGAAGCTATTCTCTGTTTCAAAATTTCAAATATTTTTCAAATCACTGATAGGTCTTTAAAGAGGACATGAGGAGATTTCAGAAAGAAGCGCCCCCAATTTTGGCGAACTCAGTTTTTTGCATATTGGAATGCTTACCAATGACAAGTATTAGATCACACCTGAAATAAAATAAGCCGAATACGCCATCTTTATGTAGTAAGATGATTTAGTACTTTCTGTAGTGCACGACTGAAAGTCAAAGCAAGGTTCGATGGACGCCGATTACGATAGCCGGAAAGTTCAAAACAAGGTTTGCGGTTTTCTTTTGTATTGTTTGTTCAATAAGCCTTCGAAACGTTCTCGGTAGGTGGTCTACACCCCGATCCGTGGAAAGTTGAAGAGAAATTCGTTCCTCAAAAATCTCAGGTCACTTTAAATAGGAAGGGATAGCAAAAGTCAAATATCTTGTATATGATGTCACTTTTGCCCCTTTCTTTTTGGGCACTTGTTGTTGAAAAGTCATGCTGCTGAGACGAATATACCGAACAGAGATTAAAAGAAGTAACTCATGGTGGTTGCAGCGTGCAGCGTTCTGGTTACGGGCAGTATTATGTGAATTCGAAATGATCGATTCGTCTTATCGTTTCATATTTTCCTTTTTTTTTTTGTGGAGAAGCATAATCGTTATTAATACAGTTCAATGTATAACCCCAAGATTTAAATTTGGCGGGCTATCTTTGAAATCAGTGATGCTCACACGTGGTGTTATTTGTCAAACGCCTTAAACACAGTTTAGTACTCAATGACTTGGCAATATACGCCATGGAACTTAAAATGACCCCCTTTGTACAATCATTTTGTCGACTCTATGTAGAATTTGCTCAATTTCACTGTATTAATGACATTCTTGGATATCTTCAAAACGTACTGATTTAATTAGAATGTGTATTTCTCTCCAATACACAAGAATTGAAACAATTTGGACCAGTTTTATTTCTCAAAACTCATATTTTTTTAAAGAACTAGGAGCTTATTGGACATTTCATTGAATTTTGACGTAGTCTTAAGAGAATGACAGTTATTTATAACATGGCCAAAAACCCATAAAGTGGGTTAGTGAGACGGTCAATAATAATAATTATTTTCATTTAGGTCATGAACTTGAAGCACAAAATTGAGGAAAAATGGCCCTGATTTGCAGGATACCTTGCTCAAAGAAAATAAGGTGAATCACCCCATGCGGCCAGTCATTGCAAGCCAAACAGACCTGGTTCGATCCGCTCGAGCTGTTAACAAGGGATCACAGCTTTGCTTCCGATCTCTGTTCGGTATATTCGTCTCGATGCAAAGTAACGCCTGAAAATGGCAGCATTTTCATTCACAAAGCAATTTTTGCAAAAGTATTTCATGACTTGAAAAAGTAGGGAATTGGAAGCCATTCCCGAGAAATGCATCATGAGAAGTTTGAGCTAATTGAAACTTTTTACCCTCAATGAAACTTATAGCCAAACATGCAAATGAGGATTGCAATTGATACAACCATGTGTTGTATGGATGCGGTGTATGCAATTTTTTAGTTGCATGAGGAATCCATTGCAATACTTCCTTTGTATGTTTTCAGTGGCGTAACCAGAGGGGGGCGGGGGGGAAGCTGCCCCCCCCGTGGGGAATCTGCCCCCACCCCTATTGCCCCCCTGAAAAATTACGATGTACATAGGCCATACACTATTACTAAAAAATTTTTAATATATGCTTGCCCCCCCCTGAAAATCTATGTGCCCCCTTTGCCCCCCCTGAAAAAAAAGCTGGTTATGCCACTGATGTTTTTTGACACTTTAAAGGAGAACATATGCAAGAATAACGTCGATAATATACGCTATAAAAACAATATGAAAACATTGAAGTGGTTACATGGGAAAATGGATTATAATAATTATAAAATGAATTAAAAGCATTTTGCCTGACCTGAGCTATTTGAAATCGCGCTACTGTATAGGAGATGTATTTGTGTTATGCGATACTAATTAAAAAATAAATATAAAAAATAAAAATGGACGGCACGTACAGTAGCGTCGTACATCTTCACGCATGATGTTTCATAATGTGTATTTCTATATGGCAGGGTATGACCTAAACGTGCCGGTAGTATCGCATAACAATTTATACACATTTTTTGGGAAAAGTTGGGTGTGGGGGGGGGGGGGGGTTTTTGTGTTGTGTGTTGGGGGGGGTGTGTGGTGGGGTTGGTGTGGGGGGGGGGGTGGTTGTTTTGGGTTGGTTGGGGGGGTGGGGGTGGGGGGGGGGGGGGGGGGGGGGGGGGGGGGGGGCGGGGGGGGGAAAAAAGAAGGGGGGGGGGGGGGGTGGGTGGGGGGGGGGGGGGTTGGGGGGGTTTTTTGGGGTGTGGTGGTGGTTTTTTCTTTTTGGGGGGGGGTTTTGTTTGTGTTTTTTTTTTTTTTTTTTGTTTTTTTTTTTTTTTTTTTTTTTTTTTGTTTTTTTTTTTTTTTTTTTGTTTTTTTTTTTTTTTTTTTTTAAAAAAAACGTTTTTTGTTTTTTTTTTTTTTTTTTTTTTTTTTTTTTTTTTTTGTTTTTTTTTTTTTTTTTTTTTTTTTTTTTTTTTTTTTTTTTTTTTTTTTTTTTTTTTTTTTTTTTTTTTTTTTTTTTTTTTTTTTTTTTTTTTTTTTTTTTTTTTTTTTTTTTTTTTGTTTTTTTTTTTTTTTTTTTTTTTTTTTTTTTTTTTTTTTTTTTTTTTTTTTTTTTTTTTTTTTTTTTTTTTTTTTTTTTTTTTTTTTTTTTTTTTTGCGCGATTTATTTAGTAATAGCCAACATGGTCAGATTAGATGGTTTAATCATTGTTAGGGTTATATAATTCCGTTTTTCTATGAAACCATTTGATATGTGGTCAATAATTATTTATAGTGAATTGTTATTATGCGTTTACGGGTTCTCTCTTTAATTGAAACCATAGTCCAAAAACTTTGACCATAAAATGGGTAATTGAAACTCACAGGAAATTTTACAAAATCGGAATCTCCTCCATGCACATAATTTTTTTTTGAGTTGTGAAGTATTAGAACCCGCGATTTCTATTAGTCAGGTCTATGCACAGTCGGTAACAATACACTTGTCCCATTTTTTTTGGGGGGGGGGGCGGGCGGCAGGGATTGGCATTAGAGTTGGTTATAAATGTGGGTAGGCTGTCAAGACTGTTACAAAACATGATGATGGCAGTTAGAAATATTGGAATTTCTGTTTTTACAGGTAAGCAACACATGCCACCAGATACAGCAAAATGAGATGTTAATTAAGGGCAGTCTGGGTGGGAAAGTAAAGTGAATTGTAGTTAAGCCGGAAAATTACAAGAAAGGCCTAAACATTTCTCCACAAACTATACTCTGATTCTCCCCGTCGTGGCAATTAGGAATGCAACAGTCTCGCGTGCACTTTGCATTGCTGTCTTTGTTCGTGCTTGTAATTATGCCCGCAATTGCGCCACTCTACTGCACAATGAGGTGAAATATATCTGTGTTAGACCTTAAAGAAATTGTATAAAAACATAGCCAAGAGCTGGATAAGGTACAATAACTTAAATTAATCACAAAATAACATTCTATTAAAGACTTTCACGACATAGAGTGATAAAAAAAGCCCTGCAGCTGCTCTCGCTTATAATATGCACACAAAAAAGTGTTCAATCTTGTGTTTGTTGCTCAAAGAGGAATGAATAAAAAGTATCATGCTTTGAAAAAGCAGTCTCTAAATTGTCACTTGTGTTATCTTGGCTCTTATGTGTATTTGTGTGTGTTTTAGTATGTAAAGACGCTGGATCAGGAGCAGACTAGATAAGCTGGTTTCTCAATTATACAGGTGAGTCAATAAAAACCCTACACATAGAAAGATTTTTTCTTCAAAGGTTAAACGTTTATTTGGCTCAATGTCGGCTTTGGTTTTAGAGGATAAACCAGGCTATCAGAAGATTTTTATTTGGTGTTTTCTGACTTGGGTTTCAGAAACTATTTCAATTTTGCGGAGAGACCTAACATTCGTTGGCCGATTTTAGCAATTACAATTGCGGAGAGACTGAACCACCGACGTATTGAACCATTAACACATTAGAGCAAGACAATTTCACACATGCACGTTCAGATGGTATCGATTTCTTCCGACAAAAACATATCCGTTTGAATAAAATGGTCTTTGTGTACATAATTATAAGTAAAATATCTTTAAAAAAATAAATTACCATGTTCAATTCATAAAAAGTCAAGTTATTGAAAACCACTCCATTTCAATGGATCAGTTCATGAACATAAATGAAACTGCTCAGAAATTTTGTTTTTACATCTCTAGTAATTATTTAGCCACAACATACGGGTTATACTCGGTCCATACTTGCAAGAAGAGCTAAAGCTGAAGTTTTCTGTAAAAAATCGGAAAAAAACTTAAAAATTCAATATACGCACTGGTGTTTTTTCAAGCGAAATACATAAGTTCTATGGTTTCACTTGTGCTCCCAGGTTTCGTGTAGGTTAAAACCATGAAATCTTGTTGAACCAAAGTAAAACGTGAGTCTTACCACCCTATCTTGAATTTCTTACTTGGGAAATTGAACATTTAATTCACTCAGCATTTTCATTTTGTAACTCTATGGGATATTATTTTTACTAATCCTTCAATTACTCTCTCTCACCTTCATTGTAACAATAAGTGGTGTTAAATGTTTGTACTCAAATCAACGCTGAAGACCATGTTACTCTATGTAAGGGATGCATATTTGTTTGCGAAACTGGCCAAACAGGTTTTTAAGTCTCTCAGAAAAAATAGAGTAACTTCTTCCTCGGAAGTCCAAACAAAAAAAATGACACCCAAAAGAACGTTTTTGAAAGCCTGTTTATCCTCTTATAACCATAAGCAAACATTGAGCCAAAAAACAATTATTAAAATATTTAAATGATTTTTTATTCTGAAGTAGGGTTTTTTTTTACTCCACTGTATTAGTGAAGGGCGAGAGCTGAAACACATTGATAGTCCTTATTGAGGGCCAATACACCTAATTCTAATTTTTCCCTTCTATTTTAGCGCGGTCAAGGTTGCAAAAAATCAATGGTTGGCAGCGGGATTAGGGGGGGCTCTGAGGGCGGGCCTATGAGAACCCCGAGATAGTCGGAGTTAGAGTGAAGCTCTGTTTTTTTCCCTCCCCACGTTCTCTGTTACTAACATCGGGTATGACAGAACATGGAGCCAAAGCAATGTTTTTCTAGGAGATGGCATCCTGACTTACTCCTGTGCGCATGGCCCCACAGCCGCCCTATACTTGGTACATTATGTTCTATCTTGTTTCTCTGTCGTGTGACTACTTACCACCCCAGCCTCTACACGGTACCTGTTTGGATTCGCTTTACCACATTCATACTTAGTAATATCCACACCACAAAAATTTGGTTTCATCATGAGTATGTATTATTGGTATCAATGTAAAATTGACATGAAGCGTAACTTGACGGAAACGTTATATTTGAATAAAAATGGGCATAATATCATGTGTTTGAAAGCTTGCAAAGGAAAAAAAAATCCACAAGAAAGTGATATTTCTCGCGCTGGCCAGAGTGACCCAGAGGTGCATTCAGTGACGTACGAGTAACAATACGCGATACGCGTCATCGTCATCGTTGGAACCGGAGTGGCGCGTGCCCTGTTTTCTGGCATAAGTACAAGTTGACTTCTCGTGAGATGCGTCGTACGTTGTTGTTATATGGCATAATTTTTCTTGATGTGATGCCTTAAAAATTACGAATTATAATGTGCTGTATTGTCGACGGCTGCACCAGCGGTGACTGTACCGACAAGAGAATCAGAACAGAATATAGCTTTATTCAAGTTCCCGGACAAAGAAACCGACAAGGAGAGATTATCTGGAATGTGTGTTTACGGTGCGGTTAGCACACGTGGGAGATTGTTTTACAAACGTGTTACTCTGACGTCATTTAACGGGGTCAAATCCATTTCCAGCATCTTGATACGCGTCGCGAAAACAGGGACGAAGGCCCTGTCAGTTTGGGTATATTGCTCCTTGAAAATTTAAACCACTTCTCGAGTGCAATTTTAAGAAATCTGTGTTTGCGATTATGATCAGGAGGATACTGTGGAGGTTGGTACGAAAATTTTAAAAATTGTTACTCAGCCATGTCCATGGACATTTACTTTAACCCCCGGTGAGATCATTGGTTATTCATGGGGTTATATGATGAATTTAGCCAATCAGAGATATGAAATGACAAAGTTTTGTAGAGATGTATAGGTCTGTTTTGATTGGTTACTAAGGAGGTTTATATCATGTTATGAGCCAATCAGAACTACTGTAAGAAAAGGCGGGTGGTAGAGGGGTTGGTTTTTAGGTTGGTGGTAAGAGGGTTTGGATAGGGTGATTCATTGTTGATCACTATCAAACGAATATCGCATTTCCTTGTACAGGAACGACCATTGTGGATCGTTATCACCCACAGTTGATATGCCAAATTAGCGACCTGCCCGGCGCAGCAGTTTCACAGGAGTGCATTTACGCGGTACGCTTAAGTCGACGCGCAGTTCGTCCCGTTTAGAACTTGGAGTACGCGCACGGACATGAAAGGTGCAAACTTCAAGCAACAAACAAAAACACAAAACTATCGTTTTGATGTTTTAAATTTTGCTAAAATTTACTATGAACGATTTTTGTCGACATTTAGTGATGTAAGGGAGATGTTCACTCATTAAACGATTATGTATACGGGGGGGTGTAGGAAATGCCCAAATTTTTTCCCCTAACAGCAACAGCAAAATCAAAACCGGGCCACTCTTAAACTTCCGGGGTCGTTTGATTCAAAAGACTTAACGGTTAGGAGGCGCTCTTACGCATAGCGAACGGTACACACAGACTTGACTAAAAGACTAGCCCTGGTCACGAATATTCAATCTAAATGACCGGTATTGGAATTTACACTATTTTGCAGCGGGTTAATCCACTAACCCGAGGATTTTGAAGTAAATATTTTGTTTTTATCATGATATTACTAAGATCTTTTGAAAATAGGTTTAAGAGATGATTTTTTACTGTCCTACCCCCCCTGATATTATAGTAGGATTTTTTAGTCCTGTCAGTCATTAAAGTTTTTTGGGGCGTGTCAACGATTCCGATTTAGTTCGGAGAGGCTGTGTATACTTTACCCCAACATATAATAGAAATTGATTTTGCCACGATAACGGATAAAATTAAGGCCAAAAAACGAGAGGGCATAAGATGCTGTGGCTTATCCAAGATTTGTGGTGTTGAGTTGTACAATGAAGGTGAAACACTTATAGGTATGCCTACAAGTTCGGTCAACAAGTGGCATGCTAAGTGATAATTCCCCATATCCTAACGTCCCTTAACTGCATTTTTTCCACTTTGCGAAAAAAAATAACGGAGCGGGACCCGTCTTGTTTTAGGCAGAAATTGCCCCTAGATCTAACAAATAATGCTACCACATTTGCCGGTGCGTTCATCAGGTATGTTGTCTTTTCCGAAAAGGATGTTAGGGGAGATAGCCTATAGCCAGTTAAATTTGTTCATTGTTAAGGCCAAACAAAAAATCAAGTTTATTGTTTCCAGTAGGGATAGTCAAAAACCTAAATTAAAGGCACTTTCATTTTAATTTAAAAAAAATAAGAAATGAAAAAAGGGTTTCACCAGAAATTGCTCGAATTGGCTAAATGGCATGTCAAGCAGTGAAATTTCATACTTGATGTCCAATTATTAGTTTATTAAAAACAAAATATTGATTGGTGGGATCACTTGGAAATTTATTCATTTCGGTTTTGTCTAAAAAAGCAATCTCCTCAGTAAATAAAAGAAAAAAACAAAAAATAGTGGTAAAATGGCTCCAAATTAAATGTAGTGGCCTCCTACTACTGGCAACAAACTTGAATACCCTGCTGATGCCATTCTTACTCCATCACCAAACCCATCACCCAACCTAGGGATCCTGTATCCCTCAATTACCTGACTCACCACCACCCATCAAACAACAACTCCACCACACCATGGAATATTTGACTTTGTTCCTTGTCAACCACTGATTTCAGTACCCATTCACCTAGGTGGAGCAAATACGTACAAGGGACTAACTAATATAGGTTAAAAATGATGTTAGCACAATTTATTGCTTAAAGTGGTATATCAGGGATGAAACAGTTAAAATTTAGAGACATTGAGGATTGAGGAAGGGTTGTGTATGACCAGGCCAGGGGATTCGTACAGAAATGACAGTACACATTTTACTTAACTGCTGTTTCTCACTTTTATTTACAAACTTTGAAGAAAAAAGAACTTGCTTCCTTTGACATCTGCCCCCCCCCCCCCCCCCCCCCCTTTTCAATTTCCAGAAATTGCAGAAGCAAAACTACATCCTCACGGTCAGAAATGGTCAAGATTCATTAAACCCTGATCTATGTTAGGAAGCTAAATTGCATTGTATAGGCATCCCCTTCTGTCAGCACCAATTACTACCACGCAACCCATTTTTTGGGGAAAACCTTCCCACCTGTCAACAACCACAGATTCACAGGGCCATCCCAGAGGGGGGGGGGGGGGGTTGTGGGGGGGGGCCACCCACCGATTAATATAAATTACTGTCGGCCAAAAACAAAACGTTAACTTGTCGGAATTATTGTCGGCAAATGGAAAATTTGATGGCTGATTTTGGGTGGTATTTTGGCCGCCCATCTCCTATTGTATTCGGGTTTGAATGGCTGGGAAATAATAGGCAAGGCGCCGTTGGTCGACCACCCCCGTCTCCCCAAACCCCCCATTCAAATTTCGAACTCGATCGTGAAAAAACATTTGGATCGACCCGTGGCGCTGAGTGCAGCGAGCGAAAAAAATTTGGATAATCCTGAAATCCGGCCATGGTTTTGTCGGAACAGAGAACCCCAACACCCCCCATTAAAACATGGTTGGGGACGCCCTTCGATTCATTGAAAAAGTATTATTCCTGAGCCTGGTCAAACTGGATAGTACGTATAAAATTTGTTCAGTACAGAATCTCCTGCCACTTTTGGTCTTTGTTTTTTTTCAATTTTGGCTTTCTTTAATAAAACCGTACCGGGGGGGGGGGCAATTTGGTTGAGCCCAAAAAATGGGGTCTCCGAAACTAGGTTTGTCAGAAAAATTTCAGAAAATAAGCTGCGATTCTCCCTATATTTATACAATCTCAAAAAAAAAAAATGTTTGATCAATTTAACGATTTAGGGAAAATTGGTGGCCCTCTCCCCCAAATTCAATGTTGATCCAGTATTGTTGTCAACAGCTTCGCAAGGGGGCCCCCACAACAATGATTGATGGGGAGTGGGGAAGAATTTGGTATTAAAAGGAAAAACCTAGCTGTCTAAAGACAATGACTGACCCAATTCGATATTTGTGAACATTGGCAATGTCCGATATATTGCATTCAGTGTTACAAATTTTTTCGATGATTGTAGCTACTTTTTGAGGAGTTTGTTGAAGAAAAATTTGGTAGTAGATAAGGAATAATGGATTTGGACATGAAAAGTAGGGTCTCTGGAAATGAAAAGGTTCTAAAATGGGCGTCACTGGAACTGAAAAAGAGCTGAAAAGAGGACTTATAGGCGGTAACAGAACCATACTCCTCCCAAGGTGAGAACCAGACTTCAAATGTGAGAACCCCCCTCCCAACCTGTACGTTAATTGTTTTGATGTATACCCACATTGTTAATGTTTAGCTACCACATTGTGGGACCATTAACCTTAAATTCCAATCACACACACACACAAACACAGGCAAACACCCGCAACAAATGAAACATTAGTAGCAACAAAACAGTTAGTCATAAAAATGATGAAGTGGCATCAAAGGAGAAAAGAATAGTATTTGAGTTGTCATAAAAAGAGAATAACTTTCTTAAATTAAGAGGTAACATACGCCGGGTTGGACAAAATCATATGTTATGCACTAACTGTACCTACTAGTGTAAAATACTAGGGCCCATTGCTATATGAAAGAACTTGGTGTGTGACAGGTCTGAGTGACCCGGGCTCTCTTACCAAAACAAAAATCCAGGCCAACACACTTACACTTGAAGTACTTGACCTTCATGTCCAAAAATGGTTCCCTGTTCTTGGTTAGGGACCCTACTAACAATGCATGCAAAGAGTCACCAGACAAAACTACAGTGAACCAAGAGTATTAACTAGTCTAACAAGAAATGTGTTACAAGTTGTTACAAGTGTAAACACTTTCCGTGCGTTCTTGATTATAGCCCTCCTGTTCTTGCGTTTGTTAATGTTACTCCAAGGCGGGGTGGAGTGTGTGGGGGCCCTTATAGACCTTTTGCTCGACTCCTCCATATCACTTTTTGTTTTCATAACTGTGTCGTAATTGGGAAATAAAGTTTGATGAACATATGATCTATCACCCCAGCACTCTGTGATAGACTTAATTCGTAAGCCAAAAATGACCCTTTCTCATGAAGAGGACATATTACAAAGCCCAAATGCCCTGAATAAAATTTCCAAAAACACCAAACTTGAACAAACTCTGAAAGCATTCACATGAGAAAATGATATAAGTATATTAGTCACCATGAAGTTCTTTTACGTCACTAAGAATACTTTAAAATCTGATACGTTTAAAAATCATCTTCTTCCAGAAATAAATATTTGGACAGTTTGGTCCAATCATTTAAAAAGTAGCTTAAGATGTTGGTCACTAATAACAAACTACAATATTGGTACGTGGCCCCAATCCTCATCGCACCCCGCCTCGATGTTCGTGAAACTTATTCATTCTTTGATTGACGCCAAACAAAGGAATCGATAGGGTCTCACACTTTACGACAATTTATCATAGCATTGTTATGATGCCTTTACATATTCGATACACAAATATGTTTCATGTTTAAAATGGGTTAAAGAAGATATTTTGTTGAACAAAGGTGAGCGCGGGCATGCATTTCAGCTGGTAATACGACTTAGTTTTATCTCAAACAATCCCCTACAATGAGTTCTTGCGTTTTGACAAATTTGCGTTTACTGGACAGGAATTAAAAAATCAGATATACAGTTTTCATTAGGAATTTCGTTGTGAAAGGGATTCAACATGTTACAGAATGGTTAATCACAAATCGCAACTCGGCATCCGATGCTTTTTTGTGTCCGCAATATATCTAGCCGCGCCCCCCCACGGGATAAAAAGACGCAGACACTATGAGTGCATCATTAATTTGTGAAGACAACCACTCTGTAACATGTTTGAATCCCTAATTGTAAGAGAAAAGTAAGAGATGATTGCACGATCCCCATAAGCATCGCCGTTTTTTTGTGGCCCATTCCATCTGGGAACTTATAATAGGAGTTCATGTTCACAACATTATGTTAAGTGTTATGTTTCGCGTCGCCCGGAAAGTGCTTACAATCAAAGTTTAACTTTTAACGTGTAAGTTCCCCCCCCCCCCCCCTTACAGAAAGGTAAAAGATATCAAAGGAACAATTAAAACCGAGGCAATGATGTTGAAATTTACGACAAAATGTGGTCTTTTCGATCGTAACCGTGCCTTATTTGTCACCTGCCGGATGATTACACAAACTATAGTGCAACGTCAAGATAAGGCAAGATTTTTAGTACTAACATGAAGCTCTTAACAGTATGTTTTAACTGCCTTGAGGCTGGTACAAGTACCGGATCGAATAGGGGACACAAGACAAGATCGTGCAAATCGTCTATTTAGTAGCACCGATTAAAAAAACATTATATTGGAGGACTATAATGCTCCTAATCACATGTTTTTGGGTCCCTCTTTCTTTTTGAAAGTTAATAAATTTTGAGAAGAGGTTGTAAATCCTTTTTTAACCCCAGGGCACTACCACCTTGAACAATCTGTCTGATGGTTTCATCACAGGGACACAACTGATATAGTCCCTGATACCAATCAAAACAGTGCTTCTATATCTCTGCAAACCATACCAGCATTCTTGCACTGATTGATCATTCTATAATAAACCTTGCAAAAAACCAATCAAATTGGTGCTTATATGCCGATATATAGATGAGTTGACATGTGACGGCAACGCCCGGCAACGAACAGAGCACTGCCCGGCAGTATGTGCGAGCATTGCAGGGCGTGTGTGCTTTAAAATTCCCGCTCCATCAGGCCGTGATCAAGGCTATTGAATGCTATTAACAGTTATGGGCAGATTTTCACACCTCTAACAAACATTTGATTGTCCAATCTAATTGGACTAATGTTCCCACTTGATAATTATGTAGATGAAACTTTAACCAGCACCAGCGTGCAACTTTTTATGAATGAAAACCAAGCTTCTAACATTATACACATTTTTGAGAACCCTCTTTTTTAAAAAATTTGTGGGCAAGAAAAAGAGGGTTCTCAAACGTTAATTTTAGGAAAAACACCAAGCTTTCTAAATTACACGTTTTGAGTTAACCCTGTTTTATTGCACACTAATTGTGAAGATTGATCATCAAGCTTAGGAGTGCAGGGGCAATGCCTGTTGTCAGTCCATTTGACAAAAATATTCAGTAATCCATGAATGGAATCCTGTAAAGGAGGTTACATAGGGGCAAGCCGCTTGGTGTACAACGCTTGCAGGATTGAGCTAAAGTTTCAAACTGACCGCTACCGCTTGAAACGGGTTCAATGCCGCTATCATTAAAGTCTTTTTTAAGAATCGCCAGCAAGCAGACGATCAAAATTATGGGCCTATGGAGCACAGAGAAATGATATTGAGATTCCAATAGTGACTTTTTGTTAATTTTAGTTGTTACTTAAAGGGAACACTATCTGTGAAGAACAATATGCTCAAGAAACAAGGGCCGAAATCATTGGGGTTCTTTGACAGGAATCCAGCTATGGGAAGCAGGAAAACAGCTCCGCCAAGAAAAAGGAATATGGGTCTCATAGCATAATAAATTAGTGTATCTCATGATCAGGTGCCTCAGGTGCCCAGAAGCCGCCGTGTCGCAAGAAAGTTGTGATCCATGTGAGGTCGGTCCGGTCCAGGGGATTTAACGGGGCAGATGCCACCTCTTGTGCAAGAATCTGCCACTGCCCACCCTTGGGGGAATCTTTCCCAAAAAATTAGTGAAATTTTTAGCACATGTGCCAATTTACAGTTGGTGAAAACACCTCTGCTGCTCCCCGAATTACACCACCACCACATCCGGAACTGTTTCTGTCATGGCTGCTTTGCATTTGGAACGATTATGTCACCTTGATCTTCCTCTTGGGGTAGGTAGCCTATGTGGCCTTGAACCGAACTGAACTATTGGCTTCCATGACTAGAAAGACTGCATGGGTATTCTGGACCTTTGGCATACCTTGGCAAGTGTTGTCTCACTACAAGAGCTCCGACACGAACAGGGCTTAGGAGGGGCTCTTTGTAGACGAAAATATGAGGGCCCCCCCCCCCCCCCTTTTAACCTGCCAATCTCACGACTGCTAAGTTGGGCAAGGTGATATGAAAGATGGGCAAAGTGCTTCACTGCCACTTGCTTCATCTTAGGGATTTAGGGGAGTTCTCTCCTTGGCGATGGCTGGCGCGGACTTTCCGGGGATCAAGTTAGGCCATCATAAGGTCGGGCAAATGTGATCGTGGCAAAAAAGATTGCCCCTAGGACATAGAAATCGGCTCCAGGTTTTGAAATTCCTTGATATGGATGTCATCCATCAAAGCACTTGTGTGGATGGCCATCGTGGTTGGGACGGCTTCCCTCCACCACTGGGGGCGAGTTCTTGGCTGGTTGACCACCATGGAGTTGGTCCAACTGTACGCCAGGTTATTGGGTTCGTCTGTCTGCCACCCTCTGCGTGCCCGGCTACCAGTAAAAAAGTTTCATGTATTCAAGGTTGTTAAGGTATGCCAGCTACAATTGCAGTTGCATAGTTGGGGCAATCTATACGGAGCACAGATCCAGATCGATGCGCATCACCGAGATGCAGATCACAGATTCCAGGCATGGGGAGACAGTTTTTTTAATAATCTACACGGCGCATTGAAGGTGAAAGTAAAGCGTAGCATACAAATGCTATGTTAACTGGTGATCAAGGAATACTTTACGCGTAACTAAAAGTACGACGCTTAAAGTGCAGCTTCGGCACTAACCCAGCGGTATTGCACCATGTACGTGTTGCAGTATGGATCAAATTTGGACTTTGCAGTGTAGACGGCAAACGGGATTACGAGATCTTGGATCTGATCTGGATCTGATCTGGATCTGCGCTGCCGTTGTAGATTGTCCCTATGTTTGGTGACACTGGTTTGGGTAGATGATCGGGCACTGGTGATTCTTAAAGAAAACTTTTCTGGGTACCTGGTACTTAATGTTGAAAAATTTGTTAATTGAGCTTGTATTGGCAGATATTGTATTGTATTCATCTGTTGAGGAGTTATATATGAAAAGGTGAATCTATGCGAAAAGTGCCAGTTTTTCCACAGAATATTGGGGCATCTGTGTGGATTTCATATTGTATTTCAAGGGGAAGGAGGAAACTTCTGTTTGCTTAAAAAGTGGGCGATATTACAAAACAACAAAATCCCATAGAAACCAGGTGGACTGTGTCAGGCAAGAGACAATTCGTTCATGGTAAACAATGGATCAAATGTCAGACTATAAATAGGTTTGGTTTCACTTGATGATAAAAATATTAAATAACAGGTAAAAAACGTCTGCAGTCCCTGGTAAAATTTTAGTGTGGTTACTGTGGCAATCAGCCCCCAAGATCGATTTTGAGAAAGGTCAACAATAAATATATTCAACACAAAAAGGATTGCTTCTGCATACACAGGTACCTTTAACAAAAGACAAGTTATTTTGGTAATAAAGGGACAACTTCTAAAATGTTAGCGGTGTGATCACCAGGATAATTTCTGTGAATCAAAGTATGCTGATATTTCTTTTTTTTTTTTTTAATATCAAAAACTCCTGCAGGGGTTAAGAATTGTGTTAAATATTTATTTACAAAATGGTTCCTAGGGTTTTACTTGTTTGAAAGCTGTTTAGTGAGTTTTTTTTTACTTCTTTAAAATATGATAAAACCTCACTGTTAATTTCAGTTGATTTTTTTGCATTGGCAATAGTTGTATAATTATTATAAGTACACATAAGAATATTAACAATGCAACATGAATGTTGACCCCGGTCCAAAGCTGTTCCTTTGACAGGAATTAATACTATACCAATGTTTGGGGGTCTATGAAATAAGACATAGCCTTAAATATTATTTATGGACTAACAATGCCAGTATTCATGCATCATTTTAAATAGAGCCACCCCATTTGCAATTAAATAGCACCACTCTGCAAAACGCACTGCACTGGGGTGTTAAAATATCAAAATTACATGATGTCAAATGTACTTTTGATAATGTCCTACTTATTGTTCCACTGTTCATTTCTTATTTCATGTAAGCTATTTTTGTTTCATGTTACTCATTAGCACTTCATGTAATCATTATTTGTTTACCCTTTGCCTAACTTTTAAAGAGACACTGGCATCTTGTTGAAAAATATTGCACCCTCAGATTTTTCAAAAATCGATTTTTTGCATTTTTATTTTTGCATGGTTGTAAAGCTTTAATGCATGAGCTCTCACCTGAAAATTAAGGACAAATCAGCGTCCTTATGGTACCCGAACGATTTTATACTGAATGTCGCCGGCGACATTAATTCAGCCAAGACGACAGAAATGGCGTTTAACACAGAACACACAACACCCGGTCATGTTGCCCATGGCATGCACCCTGTTTGACCGTCGTGAACCTTTGTGGTTGTAATACCAATGAGTACCAGTCTATGTTATTCATGTAATATACAACTTTGTGACATTCAAGTTATGGAAAACTTAAAAGTTAGCCTACAATTACCTGGATGTCTTTTATACCCTCGTATTACCAGCCCTATCGTTTTTGAGTATTTATTTTTTATTGTAAAAGTATCGCTATTCTTTTGAATGGCTAAGATTTCATTTGAGACAAATTGAAGAAATTCATACGTTGTGAAATGTGCCAGTGCCACTTTAAATCAAATATTCAGACATAACTCGTTGACACATCAAAGTCGCCAAATTTGACTACCAATCCACATGGGTGTAAATTTGAGTTTCATGTCTTTTGTCACTGTCATGATGGTGCCTGAAGGTTCCTGCTTTGTCTTTACCTTGTTTCAGCTGCTTTGTCTTTATCCTGGCTTCATGCTTTGTCTTTATCCTTAGCTTCAGCTGGGCACTGGCTCGAGGGCATCTCCATGACAGCTTGTACTATAGTAGGAACTTCTGCCATTGCACCATAACCTGTATCAAAACAAAAACATACTGCATCAACTTATTAGAGCTAAAGATAGCACATATCAAAGTAAATTGTGGCATCTTCTGACTACCGAGGAGAAAAAATGTTTTAATATTGGATGTGAATACAATCCACATTATTGCAATTTTTTTGTATAGTAAGCTCTGTTCAAGGCTTTTCTCAACACTAACCAAAAGAAAAGAGTAAAGTTTTTTACTAATGTTGAAATTTGAGTTATACAATTTGACAGCCCTGTTTGGAAGAATTTCAACTAGTAAGGCCAAACAGGGACCGAGTGTACCCTCAGCGAACCCCCCCCCCCCCCCCAGCAGGGTTCGCTGGTGTGAAGCCCCTTATTGGTTGGGTGCTGAAGGCTTTGCCCCATAAGCCAGTGCATTTTTTAATGAAAAAGTGGTAGGGCGTACCTGCTGTAGAGGCTATGATGGGCTGCAATTTGTTTCAGACAGGGCCGTATGCAGATTTTTTTTTTTTTTAATTACATGTTTTTTGGAAAAAGTAACATTTTTTTGTAAAAGTGGATCTAATCCCCCTAAAATGGTCCTTTTTGACTTTTATAAAAAAAACTTACAAAAAGTGGGAGCTTTTGGCCTTTTATATAATTGGAACAGTTTTTAAGCAGTGGTGATACAATTTTGAGCAACTGATATTAGTAGGGATATGCAAGAGTTATTACTCCAGTAAAAATCAGAAATTCCAATGCGGTAATCTTGCCATATATGCCCAAACATTTTGTCTGAGAACCGCTTTATTCATGAGGACGTAGTAGAGAAACAATTTCCACCTGTGCACTTGGAACTTTCTGTCACTCAACCTATTTCTTCTTCTTTATAGGTATTGCCAAAATGCACACTCACCCTAAGTTAGTGCATGGATGTTTAGGGTCAGCATGTACCGTCAAGTGTGGCACCAAGCGACGTGGTCAGTCAATGTCTTCACAAGGTTTTGTTATGCGTGACAATAATTGCATACTTGCATACGGTAACAGCAGCTCGCCCCAGTACTCCTGTGCGCGCGAACCATATTATCGATTGGCAAATTGGTATGACTCCATTTCCTTCTTTGTCGGCCGGGAAGGTAACATCGGTCAAAATTGTAGGCACCCCGGTATCAACACAGCCTACCTAGAGATACACGGTCAACGACGGTATATACAACTTAATGTTCAGCAATGCACATGATTTGAAATTGTCAAGAGTCGAAAAGAACATAAAGCATGCAAGTCCAATATTCCTAGCCCTGTTCCTAGCCCCAATTCCTATACATGATTAACAAATCATAAATCTTGCCTAGACTCTGTTTCAATCCTAGACTCATGTTACCGTCCCCGGTTACCCCCCGCCTCAATTACCCTTAAACCCGCCTATTCTTACCAAATACCCCAACACACAGTTGGCGATGCTAGGGCCTAACACCGTTCGGCTGTTTGCTACAATCATAGCTCTACAGGCCCTACAGTTGATACTATAAATATTTAAAATACTGAGTTTGTTAGCCTTGGTACCCAGTCCTCTCAACCACTTTCAATCATAATGGAAACATTGGTAACCGGTTCCCCTAATGTTTTTGTTATGGAAGAGAGGCGGACTTTAATGGTCAACCTTCTAAAATTTAGATAATAGCTAAAGAAGTATTAGATAATGTGAATGATTCAATTCTTACAGTTACATTATTTTGTTGCATCATTTGTAATGAGTTGGCAATGCAAATAGCATTTTGCTGTCATGCAATCTTTCCCACCTTCTTCTGAGAACTTGAGTGAAAATAAGTGTACAAACTTTACAACTTTTACTGCACAAGTGTCATCTCACAAGGGTGCCCGTTTCATTAACCATTGGATTGCAGAAAATATAGGCCAATTCCATTCAACCTGTGCACAGCCAAAATTGGTATAACCACACAGATTGCAAACTGTAATTCCTCTGTGTTACTTTTGGTGTTGTGAAATTGAATCTCGGAAAAATACAAAGACTCAACTAGTGGGGACTGTATTGAACATCTTAATTGAGTGTGCAAATCCGGGTAAAACTGTGAATTTTGGTACACCAGTACTTTATACATTATAATAAAAAATTTTGATGGAAGCACTTGCCCCCCCTTTCATGGCCCCTGCTTGGATTTCAAGGTTTACACCACAGGGGTAAAAATTTTTAAAATGTTCGATGTGAAAATGAAAAGCACCCATGAATGCTGTCATAGTCGTAAAATCCCCCGGGGGGATGGGGGGGATATATCCCCCCCAATATTTTGATGAGGTGGGATTGTCCATACGATCATCCCCCCCATTGTGGATGCCCGCTCATGTGTTTTTGCCCAAAATAACCTCAAATTTTACCATAATAGTTTAAAAAACACAATTTTTAGCGCGCTCACGCTCATTTTGTCTATTACCATGACATTTATCGATTTTTAGCTTCTAAATGGCAAAATTTTTCGCGGCGCATTCTGCCCGCCATGTGCACTGATGATCCTTTTCAACAATTCCGGTTCATTCAAAAATTTTCATCATGCCCATCCCCCCCAATGTCCGACAGAATTTACGGCACACCTGATGTCTGTCTGGTTACAAGTATTCCAAAAAGGTATAGTTTATCTACCTGTGACTTATAGTTTGGAATTATGGGATAAACAACTGTAAAAAGGTAACAAAGTCAATTTTGGTGTTTGGTACAGGGTCAAAACTTAAAGTTGCTCCAATTTTTTGTAACATGTGGTTCAACGTATGGGTTGCTCATAGAATGAATTAGGAATAGTTTTGACTCTCTTACGTGTCTGGTTATTAACCAAATGGCGAATAAATTTAACAGCTATGGCAGCTATTGGATTCTATTTACCTGTGCCTATTTGTTGGATAACGTGAAACGAAGCATAACAGAAAAGTCAAACTATTCTTATTTCAATCCTTTAAGCTAGGGAAACAATTTTCACCACATATTACTGAATCAAAGCAACTTTTTAACTGTTTGCCCATGTACAACACCAAAATTGACTTTTTCACCATTTTTTACATAGTTTTTTTTAACCCCATAACTGACTCCAAACTATAAGCCATATATAGTGTAACTATCCCTTTTTGGAATCCTTGTTACCAGACAAACACCATGGTGGTGGCTTTTTAACACATTTCATACATTTTTACATGTTTTGACACCTTATAACCTTGAAGCCCAAGCTGGGGGCCATTAAGGTGGGTGGTGGCGAGTGCGTGCTTCAGTCAATTTTATGGATTACCTATGTCTGAAGTACTTGTGTGCAAAAATTCACAATTTTATCCGTAAGCGGCACACTCTTGACAACTACAGTCCCCTGCTAATCTGTATGGAGAACAACAGGGATCAAATGCAGCAATAGATTTGAGCATTTTCTTAGTGGTCCCACGACCATACATATTTGTATGTAAATATACTCTTGGTATATTGGTTGCTTTATCCGTCATGTTTTGGCCAAAGATTGCAAAATCAGCCTTTTTTTGCCAAAATCAATGCTTAGGCTAAAAATATGTTTTCTTTGTGTAACGAGACAAAATATCCGGGTCCGGTTGGTCGGTTCAGATTTTTTTAAAATTTTTTTTAGATCTTCTCAGTGTTTTTACTCTAAATGAATACAATAGTTTATTATTTTAAACTGTTTCATGACCTCAAAGATCTTTTAGTTTACCCTTGTTTGTAGTGCTTTGTTTGTCTTGGTTGGTTATTTTTTTTTCGTCTTTACTGTGGTAAACAATCTTTTTTAATGTGGATGAAAATGGGTCGTGTCAGGCATAAAATTTTATTTTTGTTTTATATTGTTGTGCAATTGGCATAAATCTTTTGAGTCGGCAGGGTTTTTAGGGTCGGTCAGTTACGCCAAACAAACAATTTTTTTATGCCTTAAGCCCCTTGCTCGCTCTCAGCCGGCCCGCTAGACTTTGGGGCATGATGTGGAAATCTAAGTCTCCACTGGGCAAATTTCTTGATCACACAATGTCCAGGTGGGAAGTCCGAGGCCACAGCCTTAAGGATTGTAAATGGAGTACAGAACCTTTCTCTA
>JAMKCH010041394.1:0-12937 GCA_023653785.1 Ophioderma brevispina
ATATTGTAGTGATGATTTTTTGATGTTGAGATGACAATATTTGATCCAGAACAATAACCAAGTTGCTTATCTCAGAAGACAGCGATACCACTATTTTCTACTTCCTCGCCAACTCCGAACTGTTTTCATTGTAATCTTAACTCTAAAATCAAAACACTAATAAAATATAACTTGTGCTAAGGAGTGGATTTGTCCCAGTCGACAAAGGAACGCCGTGTTGGTCAATACGAGTCTCCGGTTCGAGTCCGCCAAGGCACGTGTTTTTTTTAACAGTACGTGCGCTGGCCATATCTAGGGAAAGATCAAACCCATCCACCATGCTATATTCACCTGGACCCAGAGTTTTCGGCATAGAGATATGCCTAGATGCCACGTGTGCGTCTGGGCCAGATTGAAGGGGACCAGCTGTACATTTATAGATATTTTGTTAAAAAAAAAAGCCAGGGGGCATGGGGGGGGGAGGAATGAGGGGTATAGCATGGGCCAATCCTAAATGCAGGGATATCTCATCAATACTGAACTTCAAAATAACTTCCAAGGGCCTTGGGTTGTTTGTTGAAGGCATGCGGAAGGGAATTCAATGTACTGGGACATGTTTGATGATTGACATAATTTGTGTTATGCTCAGTTGCTTGAGAATTGATTGTGTGAGACGGATTCTGGTGTGAGAGGATGCATTACCCATACTACCCATACGGGGAATGCGTCCTCTCACCTACTGATTTTGCGGATGTTTTTCATCATACATCATCATGATAATATTGCTTAGGTTATACTTTTTCTCTTGTACGCGTGTAGCCTATTCTTTGATACGGTCCGATTCGGCCTATAACACATATTTTTCGCAAAATAAAATCATTAGTAGTTGAAATACCATTATGCCAAAAATAGTACCTTATAGGAGATGAAAGAGAAAGGGAAAAAATCATACGCCCAGTGTGGGGATCGAGCCTGGATCGCATGGCGTCACGGGGCGAGAACTATATCCACTTAAATGTGCCAGGCGGGATTATTTGTCAATGTTGAAAATATGAATGGGTAACTCTACCTAGTAAAAATAAACGCCAAAAACATTTCTAAATTTACACTTTTGCGTAGCGAATCATGATTCGATTGTAAAATCTAAAAACAATTGCTCCAAATCGGTCAAATTTGTATCAATTTGACGAGAAAGATTGTTTTGATGACGTTTCCCGAGCACTCCGAATGGATTCCGAAGACGGCTTTATCATGTGATCATTTGTACTCCCCCCTACGACGCTCATCACCCTGATGCTTATCGTGACGTAACGGGGCGTGTAAATTAAAATTTAAAAAATCACTTTTCGCTTCAGATGTATGCTGTTCGTAGTTTTCAGCGTTAGCAAACCCTTTGGAACCAATGCTAAGGAGTTCATGCGATGCAAGGTTAACTGTGTTGGCTAATCATAGATATCGGGGGCGTTTTAGGTCATTTCCTGGTATTTCAATTACGAAATAGGAGAGAGTTCCGCCAACGCCCTTGGCGTGATGCTAGGCCACCTACGGTGGTTCCGGAAATTTGCGTCCAGTAGAAGGGCCAACAACGCGAAAACCACACTGTTAAAAATGTTCATTAAAATAACAGCGATTTGACTGGCAGCTGGGACAACAAACAGTTAAAACCACGTTTTTTACAAGGCATTTGCACGTTTCGAGTCCCTTTTACAGTTATTTGCCAAGTTTGAGTCCCGGTAACAGTACAAAACGCCGTATTTTAAGATCATTTTTAACAGTGCCCAATACCCAAATTCAGTACCCATTTCATCCGACAAATAGCTAGGACTCGATGTGTTTATTCATGTGCATACACCTAGGCCCGTCTGTGATCTAGATCTTTTGCCAGCGATCAATGCAGTGGGGGAAACTACGGTCTTACAAGGAAAAGTGTCCCCAAAACTTTCTAACTTAACGGATGTTTTGGGTGGCGACTCCTGACTGTAGGGGTTTTTGGATAAGGCATTGTACACTCAATTTTCCATTGTTTTTGGCAAGTTGTTGTCACCAAAAATAGAGGAGAAATTATTTCAGAATACTAAATAGCCCATCAAAAAATCCGTCATTCCTTTGTGGAGCTTCGATTGTAGAAAATAAGAGGAGTTTGGGTGATTTTGTGACCCGTAATGTTAAAAATTGTGAAAATAATATGAAAATGTTTCGATCAATTGCGACTCTTGAGAAAGGTATTATGAAAGTCAATGTACCTTTATAACAAAGTATAACTCTGAACTGGTGCCCGAGCGCGCCAACGTGTATTTCTACATCGAAAACCACCCAATGGTAATATTTTAACTTCCGGTTATGTTTAATTTGTTTACCGTTGTGGGTGTTTGATAGCCCTACCTGTGGAACTGATTCCAAGACAGTTTTTCATCACTGGAAATATGAGTGTGAAAGTCATAATCGAAACCATAATTGACAATGTAGAATTATAAAACTCGTCTTCCAGGGGGGAGGGTGGCGCTCTCTTTCTATTCTTTTCGTCCTACTAAAACCCCATTTTTCGATGTCAACATTATTATATATATATATAGATAGTTCCCTGCCAACATATAGTTTGGCGCAACAATGTTGTCTTGTTTGAGTGGTCAAGCATGGGGCGGTTGAAACAGATTACCCGAAAGGTCCAGTCAAGCGGCCCTTTAAGATTTCCAAAGAATATTTTCTGGTAATGAGAGTAACTGTGGTATCGGATTACTAAATTGAGCAATCTTCTTCTAGAAATCAGTAGAGTCACAATCTAAATAATTGCCCATTCAGTGGTTCTTTGATCAGGTCCCCGAGGCCAACTTGGGTCATTGGGAAATTTGCCCCTTTCACTGGATGCCTGTCGGTGCGGACTCTGCTAAGACTAGGGTCAAAAAAACTTACTTTGGATTTGGTTACTGAAATGGTGTGGTTTTTCTTTGTCTGAGATTTCCGCCAAAAGAAAGTCGTTGTGGGTTGTCACAGAGCGAAAAGCGTACTTGTAGTTCCACGGAGGGCTCAAAACTCAACCGAGTATGTGGTGTTGCAATATTTTTAAAAATCAATACCCTTCGAAACGACCAAATTAACCTAGTAAAAAGAGGTTTATTATAAGGGAAAAATGCGTCGATGTGATAATCCCGTTTAAGGTTAATTAGCCGTCATTCATGACGGACTCACTACAACTGATGATTATAATAGTTTCTATTCTTTACACCGTGTTACTTTAGCTCTGTGATGTAATTTCAATATTAATGCATCATCATATTCCAAAAAAAAGGACAGAAAAAGTCCCAAATTCCCCATTATATAATCACAAGAATTATAGATAACATAAACATCCATCCATTTATTTTTGTCAGGAAATATTTTGAACTTGTTATTGTTTCATTGAAAATTAAGTTAAATTAAAAAGTGTTTGAAATTCATATTTAGTATTTAAGGAAGAGTCCTTTTTCCTCAAAGCAATAAAATGACAATCCTTTCTTTTCCATATTATAAAGAAGAGAGATTCAAAATACATAAAACGAAGGACCTAACCCAAAAACAAGGTCCACAAAAATGCATAATAGAAAAAGATAAAAAGAGACAGACATCAAAATTTGTTTTGGAAAATATTCCTATACGGCTTGTGGAAAGTTCGTGACTAAACACTGTGCATGAAGTTGGCTTGTGGACTTCTTCGTTTACTGTCTACTCCAACCAGCAAGTGGTCGACTTATTTGGTTAAATTTATTATGGCTCAATCCGGATTCTTTTCTCTGGTGATACAATAGATGATAGGATTATAAAATCGACGGATTATAACATCGCCAGTGAATTCCATGTAACCAATGCAATCTCACCACAAAACACGTACAGCAAACCTGAAACTCAATATCAATCGTTAATTGAGACACAAACGTCAGTATATCGGTCATCTCGCAGTACACTGCACAAGAAAGGGCAAGCTTATCCAGAATAACAATTGAATTCCAGAAATGCTCGTGGAACACAGGTGGCCTAGTTGACTTCAATGGTATTCTCAGTGGGGTAAGAAAAAGATTTTATGTCAATCAGTCCAATTGAGGGGGGGGGGGACATGGTATCCCCATGAGATCTACTGCAATTGATAAACAACGTTAGCAAGAAGAGGTGCCAAAACGGACTTATTAGTTAGAGGGCGCCACCACTTTTTTCTCTCTTGTCCGGATTTCGACAGCGGCCGCTTATAGGCACGGTGCTTGTAGACGCGATTTACGGTATTTCAACTGATACACTGCGAGAACTGATATTGTTTCCTAAATGCGGGTATATTGTCAATTGAGCATTGGTCAATAAATACAATTGCTCATGTTATTTGCTCAAGAGATTTATTTTAGCTCATAACATTAAGGATATGTCCTTTAATATGGAAATTAGCATTTGGAAGGTTGTCGTTCTACTCAGAACCGGTAAGTTTTCAATCGCCGGGTTACTGTTCAATTTGAACACAGTTCGATGAAAGAATATAGGCCCGTATTCTTAAACGATGTTTAACGCTAATCACTGGTTAAATCGCAATTAACGCCCGCTAAAATTAAAAGCAATTATCAAAGCATGGTTAACTTAAACGCTGTTTAAATTTAGCCGAACATTGTTAATAACATGTCTAAAACGTTGTAAACTTAGACTTGGTTCGGGTATGACACAGGATGTCGATAATTGTGATTTTGGGCTACGCACATCTGGGAAGTAAAAAATTCTTCCACCATCATTTTTAACACATTATAATTAAAATTTGTTGGGTATGTCAATTGCAGAGTGGCACCATTTACGAGAAAAAATTAAAACATTGTATAATACTGTCGGCTAGCCGTTCACTTTCCGGTGTTCGATGGTTGAAGATGAGCGATTTTCAGCTCAATCAGCCAATCACATATGTTGTAATGAATCGACCTGGATACTCGGCAATTCGCTGGCAATAAGGCGACGGACTTGCCAGCGATCCTCGCGAGGGCACTGACAACTTTTGCGTTCTTCATGTGTATCTCACTGCTAGAACACCGTTGAAACTCCTGTTCAGGACGACTCAGGTCTCATTTTAAATGTGCTCAAAGAATGGAAGTTTAGATTGTTTTGAGGGCAAGGATTGCACTGGAATCCGAGTTTTGTAAAGTGCATAATTCTCGACTCTGTTGCTTTTGCCAATACGGCAGTAAATGATCACGAGCACATGAATGTACCCATGAATTTCGATACGGCATTGCCAAATTCCCATGCGAATGCTACACAAAGGTTTCTGTAACAAAAACGATTGATAGAAGCGGGAAGAGAAGAGCATGAGAAAAGTAGACTGAGGTCGATGATCCAACAACAGTTAAGTTTATTACTTCTTAGCTCAATGGATCACACAGCGGCTAGGGACCGATCATACTCGGGCCAGGTAACCACGGTGAGTTATTTTATATGTCAATCAACTGAAAAAAAAAACAACTTATTGTTTACATCAGAAACAATTTTAACTGGGGTAGTGGGCCTATGCTCGAGACAGTTTCTCAGACTTTTCCTGTAGTCTATTGGAAAATTTGAACCTGCTTGCCAAATTATTACAAACAATGAAGACTTTGATGTACTTAGTTTCCGGTCGGTTGACGATATGAAGTTGAAAGAATTTAGTATTGTTGCCAAGTTAAAGGTCAACAGAGATTTTTGGGCACCGCAATATTTTTGAATATTATAATTTCATATAGACTTGACACTCGATAGATTTCTTACCTTGTTACTTGGCCTACAGAAATGTCTTAACCGAGAAAAAAAGGTGATGTTGATTGTAGATTTTCAATATAAAGCTAGGCTGAGGCTGAATCTTATTTGCTCCTATACAAAATTATAAATTTCACAATTTTTGGTACCCAAAGAAACTTTTCTCAGCTTAATCCTTTCAGATGGGGGTATTTTTGATGGAAAGCTTTCCATTAGGGTAAGATCCGTACTTTCGAATTTTTTTAGGGACAACGCTGCTATGTGAAATCTCTCGTTGCACCTTAAAGTTAATCATTCCCACACCGGCGAATGTAGGGCGGTGCTTAGTAAAAGGAACTTCTAACCGTGATTGAACTTTTTTATTTGGGCGTAATCGCGCACCACGAATAGAATCCTTCCGTATACATAACCTGTACAGTGTAATGATAGTCTCAGAGGAAAAAAGGTTTCGCAAATATTCGGAGCCTAATAAAAATTGTTTCATATTATCCTCGCTCGGAAAACAAGCACACTCCTCCCTGAGAAGGGCCTTTTAATCAAATAGAATGCATAAAATTTTAATAATTAATAATTATGAGATACAATATTCAGGGGAAATCCAGTCCAAAGAATTAGTATATTTCCACACAGTGATGTCACAGCGCAATACTAGCGCCATTACCAACATTAAAGCAATTTGTAGATGGTTTGTATTATTTTTTTATGCTGGTAGAACCTTCTGACTTTGAATATTTCGAGGATCCCGTGTACTCTTCTTCCAGTGTCCTAAAAAAATTTTCAAAAATTGGTTAATTTTTTTATGCCACGCTTGAGTTCCAATTTTTACCCCCCATGAGCAGATTGGTGAGCTAAGAAACTGCTGAATTATCTATCTTGTTTTTTTATTTGACACAAATCCTTTTTTAACCTTCTAACCTTACTCACAATATGTGCGAAGGTTGCATAACTAAAATGAGTACATTTATTATTGGACAACTGGTATTTTTATGATACCTCTTTATTTAAAATTATGCCATGATTGGTTGTAGAATACTTACCGAGAACGTTTCCAAGTTTTATTGGACAAGCAAGTATAATATTACAACCAACAACTCAGTTTTGGACTTGCGTACTACAGGAAATCCATCCCTAGAGAAAAGACACACTTTGATTTTTCTGTCATACACGACTGAAATACTATAGTTTGATTACCTAAAGACGGGTATCAGCTTATTCAGTTTCAGGGTAAGCATTGCCCCAAATATGCAATAAAGCTGGATTCTAAAAGAGAGTAGATGCGTCACTTTTCTGGAAAATGTCCTCAGTTTACGATTTTTTACTTGGTTTTTCACATTATAATAGGATTAGTTGGTCAGGACAAGTAGAGACACTTTTTTTTTCAGATACGTGAATAAAACATTTATAGAAGAAAACAATGAATGTCTGTGTTTCAGGTTGTGAATACTGTTCTAAGTCTTATTTTGAGGGTTGACATCAGAAAGACGTAAATCAGCACTGAAGAAATATAAAGAATTTCTTTAATTCTGCTGTTTCATATTAAAGTGTGTTTTTTTTTTTTAGTTTGCTAAAGTTTATATATGTTTTGCTTACATTACCAATGAGCTTTATGAGATGTTGCATTTGAGTAATTAATAAGCTTTGCTTAGTAGAAAATATTAAACATACACCTTTCTCAAAAGAAGGTATTACATACAAGCAGAATTAAAGAAATTCTTTTTCATATTTCTTTCAGTTCTGAGTTTACGTCCTTCTGATTGTCACCCTCGATTTGGTCTTTCATTTAAAGGTGCTTGTTCCGAATTTGGTCTCATGTTTTCTACCTTGATCTGAGAATTTGGCCTTGCAAAACACTCGCCACCACATATTAGTATCAAACAACTTAAGATATGGGTTTGATGCTAAAATTGTCAGGACGACAATTGGAGAAAAATGCAGCCTGTCATCCGATAGCTAAACCGAGATTTTCCTCCGTGTAATAAAAATTTTGCCCCGAATTAGTCTAGTGTCAGGACTTCAATATGTGATTACAGAGCATTAATCAGTCAGGCATAATTTTAATCCCTTGAAGTCTTGAGACTGACCTAGGTCAATGTAATATTACCGAAGATAGACCAAAATGTATGCTTTTCCTTAAGACAATCCGCACAAGCACCTTCATTTTTAAAGTAGTCTATACTGATGTTCATATGCCGGCAGAACTGGAAAATTAATTTTCCAGGAAGCAACAGGGTCCATGGAAAGTAATGGCCCAAATCCCTCCTTTTATATTTTGTTTGAAAAGCTAATTACATACCATTCCAAAAACGGAATTTTTGCCAGGAAGGAGCTTTCCCGATCTGCTTGCCTCAGTGCATGATAGGGTTAAACATATACCATAGCATGGAAACAAGCTTCTCAAGGAATAAAATCTGTTTTGGGGGGCTGACTTCGTGTAAAAAATTTCTGAAAAAAATGGAAAAGCTTAGCAAAATTGGCTCTAATAACCTTTTTTTCCGTTCTCAAATAAGCAACAATAAGCAACTCTCTGTGGAAAAAAAAAACAATGGAATAGATGGTCTATTATTTTTAAGGTACAATTTCATGAGTACACACATTCTGTTTTAATTCAGGTTCACTAGGTATCCTTGTGAATAGCTTTTTCACAAAACTTTAGTTGATTCTGAATCTTGCGGTTTTGTGATATAACATTGTTCCAACTGGCCGATGGCCATTGTGCCGTACTTTCTGTCAGTATTTACAAATTACCAATATGCATTTAAGAATAGGTCACAACTTTTGCTAAGGCTAACGGTTGAGATATAAAAATCTCAACTCTTTAGGTTAAGTAGGGTGCCAATGGACGGTATTTAGGATCACAAAATGTCCCTTTAAAGCACCAACCCACTATAATTGTTTAGAAAAGAAACATATTGTAACAAATATTGGCCATCAGAATCCATATAACTACCATATATGCAAATTTTCCAGAATAATACCTGACCCCTAAGGGGCGTGATATGCCCTCAGTTTGCTTTTTTAATACTACCGTTTTTTTTACTCCAAGGTAAACAAAACACCCTGAATATCTAATGGTGCCATTGTACCACTTTTTTTATATTATTTGACTTCTGCATTTAATGAGTTCAAACTTAGGGATGCGCCATTAGACAGTAAGGTTACATAAGTTTTTTTAAACTAAAAATGCCCACCAGGTGACACGTTTACACACAAACTCTCTACACTAATGACTGCGATAAATTACCTAGCGCCACCATTATATTCATATTTCATTGCACAAGAAATAAAGCCTAGCACCCCCTTCCCCTCGAGTGTAAAGGACTATTCAATGATTCTGAATCTTTGGAAATTGGTATGATTGGAAGTTTACGTAACGTAGAGTACTATAAATCAAATAAGTTGAAAATTTGGTCCACATTTGGTTGAGTATTTTGGCCCTTTAATTCCGCCCAATATCTTACTCGAAAACGATTCCGACAAATTCACATCGCATGCAAATGGTGACGTCAAAGTTAGACCTCCATAATGTTACGACGTATACGTCGTTGTAACCATCATATCGCAGTGTTGCCACTTCAATAATAAATTAAAACCACAACGAATAAACAAAATATGTCATTCATTCTGTAACTTATTTCAGATTTTTATTATTACTTTCATTATCCATCAATAGTACAGTGTCAGCTAACTATCGAGTCAACACGATGTTTTGGGTCAGTGACTTTGGACGTCACGAGGAGAGCAAAATTGGGCGCTTTGATCATGAAGCCGTGGCGAAGAATCCGCCCGTTTTCTTCGTATGTCCAAAAACCAAAATTAAAATCCATCTATTTTGGTTTAATTTTACTCCAAAACTTGTCTTATTTTTTTTCTAAAAAAATAAAAAAATTAAAAAAATTTTTTGAATTAAGTCCAAACTGAGCTTGCCAAAAATCTTGACATATTTGTTTCCTTTTAAATGTGACATACTTTTACAATTAGAGGTGGGGCCTTTAAATAGTTGTGAAAACTTGGAAAGTTTCCTATAGAAATTATAAATTGATATCAAACAGAAACAAAATTTAGACTATATAAATGTAGACTATATAAAGGATAAGATAATCTTTTTGAAGGTTTTATGATCATCATAAGAGGGTTCATACTACACTAATACCCTTCCCCCCGTTGTATGCAAAATACTGGCCAAAAGTTGTATTTACACTTTTTTATCTTTTAAAAAATGCACCTCTTTGACTTTTTTTCCCATACAATCCGGACATGAGGCAATTCGTTTGGGCCTTAATATTCCACTACATCACTACTGATCAATACCGAAAGTGTTATGCATAATACAAAACGTCCAATAAAGCCTCATCTTGATAGAATCATCCCTTTATTCTTTAAAAAAAACCCGGATAGCCTGGGTATAGCAGCCAGACGGTGAAACAGATTAAAATTCAACTCCATTCGCTGCTCCGGTACCGTCTGCAATATCCATACAAAGCGGTGCTCCAACACCATTAGGAATACCTACCTTCCATGCTTTCAACGTTTACGACTGGCTGAATTTTCTGCAAAATTCTTCTGCGGGACTTTGGCCAATCCGTCACACAATTTTTCAAGGTAATGTGCCAAACTTTTTCAATTTGCCATACCCGGCAGTAATTAAAAGGTTATTCTATCCCCCGATCGATCTGTGCAAAAATTATTCTACTCGTCGATATGCGTACCTAGAACTTTTCCGTTCATCTTTCATCAAGCGAACATCCTATGGTCCAGGTTTAAGGCGGTGTTTTATCTTCACGTTTTTCCATCACAGCCTGATATTTTCATCTCTATGTGATACTTGTGGTTAAGACCACGTACAACTTCCTTTATTTTCTCTATTTTTTTCTTTTTCGAGTCCTGAGTTGATTTCTTCTCGTCCATTGTTCCTTTGCTTCTATTTCATGTTCGTGTTTATCTGTTATAGTATGAATGATAGCAGTGCGGCACAACACTTAAACCGTTAAATAGGCCCAGGGTTTTGTCTCCACCACTTCAACAAATTCTAAAGCTTGTTGCAGAATGCCACATTCTTGAAATTTCCCGTGGGCTTCCTGCATATCATTTACAACTGACGGAAGGCAGTGTCTGAAATATAAAATTCTTCATGCAAACGTAATGATGTAGGCGAGAAAAGCCAAAGTTCGGTGGATGATATTTATCGCGTTTAAAATACAGTGGTTAGCTAAACGATTTGTTAAATATTTAACCTGCGGTTTTTTAAAAAGTGCGTTTAGCTAACACAGTTTAGGCCTCACCATCGTTTCTTTTAAACATCGTTGAGAATACGGCCCATTAGTTGTTCCTTCTCTTGATAACATAGTTAATCTCTTATTGACTAAAAACTGATGCGTATGTGCGCTTCTATCAAGAGTGTAGACATTCAAACTAACTAGTCCTTGAATGAATTTGGTCAACCAAATACCTATCTACAGGGATTTAAAAGTCTAACTCGAAAACGTCAAACATTTCAAGTTAAGAGGATTTTTTTTCTGCTTATTAACACTACTAACAACTTAATATTTTAACATAATTCGTAAGGTCAATGCGTTTTTATCAAGAGTTTAGAGATCGAACTTACCAAATTTGGTCACCAAAAAACCTCTCCCCAGGTACTTAAAAGTCTTACTCGAAAGTCACATTATATTTTCATTCAAATGTTGTTTATACACTGCGGAGAACCTACAGTACCCGAGCTGATTTGTTTACCGAATCGCGTGGTATATTTTCAATTAAGCCATGTTGGATAATAATAGCCTCAATTATCATGCTCTTTATCATAGTTATTGAGCTTTATAACATTAATATTGTTTTTGTGATAACTCGGGAATATAAGCCCCCTCCCCAACGTCACAGTTCCAAGAGAGAGGTTAATTAGACCTTGAGTTCTTCTTGCCCCTTCAGGCCGCTTTCCCAATTGACCGAAAGAGCATTGAAAATTTGACAAACGAAATTGACTCGTTTTTTTGTTATTGATTTTTGCTCTTTTTAAACTATAACCCGGGCTTTTATGAGCTTTTATGGATGGTTCCTACGGGAGGTCTGCCTTGTGGCATACTTTGGGCAGTTACACATGGTATAGGGCTATGGACACCAGAATCAAATCCGCATCAATGTGTACTTCGGAATTCCAGATCAATGTGCACGCATGTAACTCACACACAGGTATATAATGGTATGTGCTTAATTTAAGCGGTTGCTCTGAAAAGGTCAAAATCTCTGACAGTGCTGGATTGGATCAATTAATAACGTCCTTCTATTCAAATAAAAGCATATACAAATATCACTTTTGTTTTCATTTTAAGGCATTTGTTTAGCCAAATTAAAGTAAGAAATATATTGCGTGTCCAATCTATATGAAATACTACATATCACAGAACATATGGATGACTCAAATCTCTAGTTTCCCCCTTAAACAAAAAAGTAACTTTAAATCTTAGTTGCACCCTTAAACAAAAAGGAGTATGGAACCCTACTAGGACGTTCACAACTATATAAGCCCTTCAGATCGCCTAGGATCTGACGATTTTGTGATCACAATGAAATACGTCATAAGTCATCTTATGATCAGTTCCACAAAAATGGTACCCGGCAGGGTACGTGCCTTCCAAGGACACTCTTACATCTCGTTTCTTCTTTCTTTTCCGACGGACTTTCAAAATGTTACTATAGTAGATCAACCCATCGTAATCACCGGGGAAAAAGAAGTTTTGGGACAGTGTCGATTAGGTGGGAGAGGAGACAGAATATTTGGGGCCCGATTCACCTGTTTTATGAACGAACTAAGAAACATATTCTGGCCTTTCAAGTTACACAGAGAATGCCAAGACTTTTTGTGTTACTCAGAATCCTCCCAAATTCCAAAGGCCCGGCCGCGTAAAAGTCACTCACCTGTTGAAACCGTTGAAAGCAAAGAGATTAGTCAGAATGTATTGAGTTTTCCGTTGACTTGAATGCTTTCATTAAGCACAGAATTGATTTCTCCAGCTAGCAGGATACATGGCTTCAATGGCGTGGAATTTTAATTTCGACCAACTGCCACATCCTCATCAATGTATATACCTTAGGAAAAGACTAGAGTGACACGATGGGTTGAATCTACTAGAGTTGCCAAACGGTTTATCGATTGCCAAGAAAATCGATAGCAAAAGAACCACTGACCCAAGGCCCTAGGGGTGTACACCGATTTGGGTCAAAGGTCGCGTGG
>JAMKCH010041395.1:0-13062 GCA_023653785.1 Ophioderma brevispina
TTCAATGATTCTGCATTTACAAACATTTGCCATGATTCGCTCACCAGATTAAATAGGAATGTATAGATCCTGGAAATTAATTTTACACATGAAACGAAAAACATTGAAAATAGTTTCACTTACAAAGTTTGTCAATGCTTTTCTTTGACAGGTTTTATTCTTCTTCCCATGTCATTACAGAACATGACCTGATTGGGTTTTTTTATGAACTTCATGGTAGAATTCCAGATTTGATCAGTATCCCATTTCATCGGATGTTAAATATCAGTTAGATTTCATACTGTTTGTTACATACAAAAGAAGAGGCTAATAATTAGAGAAAAAGTAATAACACTAAAAAGAATTAAAACAAAAATATTGGAAAAAAATCGGAAGCCATAAGTGTAAAATAAGTTTCAAAAGATACTGTTAATTCAAAATTACTCCAGTAAGAATTTCATTATGCATATTGGGAGAAAAATAAAACATTCCTATTTTCGTATCTCAATTTCTACATGAAAAGATTGATTGGAAAATTTAATATATTATGTATTCAACAGAATGTTCTAATTATAAATTAACTCAAAACTTGATTTAGTGTGTTCCAAATTTTTCAAATAAAAGTGTTTGTAAAAAGATGGTAAAATTTTTCCTACATTAATATGGAATATTATATCTCCCATAAAGTTTACATCTATTATTTTTCATTCATACAGTTGAAGCATTTAGTGCCTAATAATGCTTAAAGTATTATCAAAACTTAGTATACAAGTTTTTTTATTAAATTATCCAAAAGAAAAATAGAACCACATCTAAAGCCCAATTAAGTCATGTCGAACAATCTTTTCCTTTCAAGATACTGTGAAAGTCAATGTAATGGGTGAGAACATTCTTCATGGATGGGCTTTTCCGGCCCAGCCATGAGGAATCTTTTCTCACCTGTTAAAGCAATATTTTTCTAGTATTCTGATAGGATAAGGTCGCATTCATTTAGGACTAACCCTGGTTTAAAAAACCCGGTCTAAAGTTATTCTCCCTTTCATAATACCAGCTATACTTGATGTTGTCTCTTGACATGGGGCCTCTATCTCTGATATGAGCCATTGACCCAAGGAATCCAGGTGTGGGGAAACACTTACTTATATGCAGTAATCAAGTCTAGGGGTGGTCTTTTGGTGAGAGATTTTGAATGGGAATGCATTTAGCAAATGGGTGCTGCCGGGGAATGCCAAATGTTTTAAATAAATAAGATTTAGAAAAAAGGGAGTCGTAGTGGAAAGCCCTGGTCATTGTACAATTTTTTAGTCAAAACAAAAGTACACAATTGGTCACATTTTTAAATCGAAATATCAAAAAGTCTAAAGGTTGCATGTGATAATATTGAGAAAAAACATGGATTCTGATAACTACCGCGAGCACAAGCAGACCATTTTTCAAAAGGGAGAATCACAAGCCTACTATGGTTGTTATTCCTTACAGAATCTTGTGAATGTAATGAAATGAAAGAGGGTCCTTCAAAATGGAAACATAAGATGACACATAAGCCTATTGGGTCATGTGTCAAGAAACTACCACAGCTCTGAGTGCAACCAAACTGATTCTAGTGATGGGGAAATCAATATGTCATGGCGTGTGGAATCAATACACTGCCGAAGTTTGTTGTAGATTTTGGATTGGTGTATGGATTGGAGACTGTGGAGTTGAATAGCTATTTGGGTTGAGCATGTCCAAAAAAGTACAGGGGAGTGCTGTTTTGTTTACTTAGCCTTGGCAAACAATCACGCTTTTGCTCTTATTACATAGGTGGAGTATTTTGTGTCAGTCAGAAACTCGGCTTTGTCATGAATTTTAAAAATGACTTGAGGAGTATATGCTGTACATGGGTTTCACATCTGAATGAAATAAATACTGCAAAGCCTTTTAGACCCCAAAGTCTGTTAGACTCACAAAGGTTTGTCTCCACAACATTTGCCAAAAATTTGTGCTTTGCTGTTTTTTTTTTATTTTTTTTTTTTTATTTAAATTGCATTTTTAAGAATCTGCGTGGGTGGGTGTACTTGTTTTTTCCAATTTTGTAACCACCCTAGCTTGCCACAAATTTGAGACCAGCTGTTCCTCAAACTTAAGACTTGCAATTTGCTTATGCCTCTGTCAGTCTCACATGAAAGAGGTATCAAATTGGTTTTAGTCTCACATAGTATAATTAGCAGGACAGGTTATTGTTTTTAGTATTTATGTCATACAGTTCACATTATGGCTCAAATGGAGATTAAAATCACTACGGTCCATGTCTAGTTATAGTCACATTGAACTGGTCTGGTCTTGGATGGGGTATCCATTTGAACAGGTCTGGTCTGGATAAGGTGTATGCTATTTGGCAGATCAGAGTCTTGATAGGGTGTATCATTTGGACAGATCTGGTCTGGATAGGGGTACCATTGAACAGGTCTGGTCTGGATAGGGCTATCCATTGAACAGTCTGGTCTGGATAGGGGTATCTATTTGGACAGATCTGGTCTGGATAGGGGTATCCATTTGGACAGATCTGTCTGGATAGGGGTATCCTTTGAACAGGCTGGTCTGGATAGGGTTATCCATTTGGACAAGTCTGTCTGGATAGGGTAGCCATTTAAACAGATCTGGTCTGGATAGGGGTATCCATTTGACGGTCTGGTCTGGATAGGGGTATCCCAATTTGAACGGTCTGGTCTGGATAGGGGTATCCATTTGAACAGGTCTGGTCTGGATAGGGGTATCTATGTGGACAGATTCTGGTCTGGCTAGCTGTATCCATTTGGACAGATCTGGTCTGGATAGGGGTATCCATTTGAACAGGTCTGTCGGATAGGGGTATCCATTTGGACAGGTCTGGTCTGGAATAGGGGTATCGCATTTGCACGATTCGTGGTCTGGATCGGGGTAAGCCATTTGAACAGTCTGGTCTGGATAGGGGTATCCATTTGGACAGGTCTTTCTGGAAGTAGGGGTATCCATTGGACAGATTGTGTTGGATAGGGGTATCCATTTTGAACATGCATGGTCTGGATAGGGTGTTATCCATTGAACAGTTCTGGTCTAGATGGGTTCCATTTGCAAAAGGTCTGTTCTGGATAGGGGTAATCCATTTGAACATGTCTGTCTAGGATAGGGGTATCCATTTGAACAGTCGGTTGGATAGGGTATACCCCATTTGAACCAGGTCGGGTCTGGATCGGGGTATCCTTTGAACAGTCTGGTCTGGATAGGGGTATCCATTTGGACAGATCTGGTCTGGATAAGGGGTATCCATTGAACAGTTCTGTCTGGATAGGTTTATCCCTTTAACAAAGGTCCTGGTCTGGATAGGGGTAATCCTTTGGACAGATCTGGTCTCAGATAGGGTACCTGAATCTATTTCTGGTGTCTGCATAAAAGGGTTTACCTCCATAAACCCTGTAAAATGGGTGGTTCACCCATACATGTACAGCCCCCTATCAGAAGCATGTATGCGGAATAAAAAGTATGGCATTCATCATTTTGGCTGGTCAAGTTAATGAATAAGTATAAAAGCTTATAAACTTAGTTTCAATTATATAGATTAAATTTTGAAAATTGTGAAACGAAACTTGACCAAGATGGTTGGCTCTTACTCATTCACAGACATTTCCTGCTGTAAACAACCGTTTTACAAAGTCTATTGGCCTCATGCCAGATCTGTAAACTTTTGATAGCTCAATCAGTGCAGCATATTAGAATATACTTTTGTGTACACAATCAGTGGAATGTGTCCTAGAAGAGATATAAATCTAAACACCCTGGCTTGCCCTTCACCTTCAAGCTTTCATCAGCAGAATACTCATAACTAGCTTGGAATTGGTGGCTGCTTAATTCTGTCGTATTTTTGACATCGAACACCATTCGTATTCACTGTACTGAATCTAAACGGTAGTTATGAGAGGTGCCTCTGGTATCAATCAGAAAAAATAATGTTTCTCGACAATAATTCAAAATGATCGCTCCAGATTATTCAGTCTCGTATGTGGATTAAGTACTTATTTTACAGAGCGTTTCAATGATTCTCATTTAACAAAGCTTTCATGATTCTCATCACCAGATTAAAGTAATGTCCTAGATCCTGGAAATTAATTTTAACAAATTAAAACGAAAAACATGAAATAGTTCACTTACAAGTTGTCAATAGCGTTGTCTTGTGACAGGTTTTATTCTTCCCAGTCAGTACAGAACAGACATATTGGGTTTTTATGAATTTCATGGTTTAGATTCCAAGATTTGATTCAGGTTTCCATTTATTCTGATTTTAAATATCAGTTAGATTCCTACTGTAGTTGTTACATACAAAAGAATAGCATAATGAATTGTGTGTATTGTTTTAGTGTAGTAGTTTTTTAAAAAAAAGATTGGAAAAAAATCAGGAAGCCATAAAAGTGTTAAATAAGTTTCAAAAAAGATAATTTAATGCAAATTAATCCAGTAAGAATTTCATGATGATATGGAGAAAAATAAAATATTACCTATTTTCGTATCTCAATTTCTACATGAAAAAGATATCGAGGAAATTTATATAATGTCGTTCAAAGAAGTTCAAGTATAATTAAACTCAAAAATGATTTGTGTTAGTTCCAATGATTTCAAATTAAACAGTTTTTTAAAAGATGGTAAAATTTTCCTACATTTAATAATGAAATTATATCTCCATAATTTGGACTAGTCTTTATTTCAATTTCATACAGTTTTGAAGCATTTTAGGGACTAATATGCTTAAAGTATTATCAAAACTTAGTATACTTAAGTTTTTTATTAATTAACTCAAAAAGAAAATAGAAAAACATTAAAGAACCCAAATTAAGTCATGTCTGAACTGTGAGTCTGTCAGCAAGATCACAACACACGCACCACACTATAATAGGACCCTGTCACAGTGAGATCATCACGTACAATGTGAAACACACTCCGCCAAGAAGGATTTGCAGGGACCAAACACACTTGTCTGATTAGATTGTCATCAGTTGGGGATAGGACGGCACACACGATGGCCAAAAGAATTGTATCTTTGTCATAGGTTTTTGTGATTCATTTCTGTCAGGCTTTGCACGTCAGATGTGATCACGTACCTAGCTCAAGTGTCGGAAGGCCACTAAGTTGTGGCTAGGGGCTTTGCTGATCGTCGGTCGGTTAGCTGGTTGCAATAACCACATGAGGCCTACATATGAGCACATGAATGTTCCCTGACGGCCCCTCCAGGTCCTTTCTGGATAGACCTGGTATTTAGTGAGGCAGGGAACTTTTTGCTAAGAAATGGACTGTGGGCCCTTAGGGTATTCTGATATTAGAGCTCCCTATTTCAGTTCCTGAGTGTACCAATGAACTATTTCCTCCAACCAGTAAATCTTTCTGTTCCATTTGATTCTGGGGGGGGGAGGACTAATTTGTTTGGTATCACTTTTGCCAACACATATGGCAATTCAGACAATTACACTATATGACCATTGTAGGTGTTGAAACTAACTTCACAAAAACAGATGCAATGACCTAGAATCAAATCCGCATGTTGAATGTGTTCAACTTTGAGCAAAAAGTGGTTCGCACGAGCCGCCGGCTCCTGCCAATACGTCAGGTGTACGTTTTTGTTGCTTGAGCGTATGTCCCTCTTGCAAAGATTGTCAAAATGAAAGGAATTCATCAAGCCGTTTTGGGAAGAATCAGTCGTGTAAATTGGGGCAAAATATGCTGATTAAGGATTTTCCCCATAGAGCTCCATAGGGCTCGGAAGCCTCCAAAATTCCAAATATAGCGTTGAACATCGGGTTTCCTTCCCCCTGGTAGATATGTGAGTAATAAAAAAACAAAGATGAGTATACCTGATCAAGCTGGCAGTTTCTACTAAATCATGCAAATTTTATTTTCGTATGAACCTTGAGGTTGAGACTACCAGGACGAGGTTTCCAGGTCTAATCTGCTATAGGCCCTACTTAGTGAGATAGGGTTGTTCAAAGATATTCAGTTATTGGTTCATATGACCTTGAACGCTCTGTGGGGGGTTTTTTTTTCAAGACTAACTGGTAATCAAGGAAGGCCAACTATCTACCGGCCTATTTGCAGTGTTAAGGGTCATATATTGAACTTCTGCCAAGCAAGAAATGAGAATACCCCAGTTAGGTTTTTGCATAAATTTGTCCGCATCATTTCCTTTCCCCCTGTCACCCAACCGCCCCCTTTCTTTTCTTGCTTAAAATTTTTTGTGGAGTGCTCATGGATTTGGGTGTGTTCTCTGGCACCCAGTTGACATCCCCCATGATTTTAGTGTCAAACTGAGCCAAGATTCCACAATTTGTGCTAATGGTATGAAGCATAATCACATTTGTTGCCAAATTGTGAATAAAATCAGGTCAAAAATATTGGCCTAATTCATCCATTAGGATTAAGAATGGGGTGGTGCATTTTCTCTGTGGATTTGCATTCACATCTGAATCATAGGCCCATGTTTCTACCCTCACCATGCCCAAGGGAACCTTCTTCTGAAGGGCATGCTCCATTTTTGAGCTAATGATTACTATAAAATAAGCTTCTTTTCACAGCTGCAATCTCAAAGTGGTGATCTATGCACTTTTTAGGAATAGAATGGAGTCTACTGGAAATATCACATAGAGCAGGCTATCTTATAATACCCTATGCCTTTGAAGTAAATTTTAGATCAAAATTTGATTAAAATCTACTTTTGCTAGAATTATCATGGAAAGTTGGCAGATGGATCACTGTCGTACAAACTTCAATAGACGATTTTGTGGTCCGCCAGCGAGGGCTGGAAGGTCCCTACTTGGTGTTCGCTGTCACGCTGGATGTATGGATGGAACGTTGCTATGTTTCGCGTCAACCTAAAAGGTAGAACTGGTAGTGACCCACGCATTGCATTATCTGAATATAAACCCGCCAAAGTCTGGTCCAAAGCCCAGAGACCTCAGAACACACTAATCTAGGCAAAGGGATACTGCATAAGGTGAATTTTCCCTACTAACTCGCCTTCACAGAGAGATATACCAGGAGTGCTTATCTTAAAACGGATAAAAGTAGGCTCCAAAGGTGACAAGCTGGTGTTTTACCAATTAACTATTCCTCCTAGATGGGCTATTTTGATTGGTTACTCATAGATTACATCATGTTATATCAAGAAATGAGCCAATCAGGGGTACTTTAAGAAAGATGGCAGACCTCATGGTTAAGGATACCAACTATGCCTCCCATTTGCAGAATGTTGTTAGTGGCATATTATTACTCCAAAGAGAGGGTACACCTCACAGCTGCTGTTAAAATGCACTTGATTCCTACAGTGGTGAATGTGGCAGTATTGTTTCCACAGTAATGCTCAGAGATCAAGAGCCTTAAAACTTATGTGCAGCAGAAGAAATAGGTTGAGTTCAAGCTTGTCAAATAGATGTCGCTTGTATAGGCTATTGCACATGTGACATCACTCATAATTTTATTGAACTGTTTAAAAAACAACATGTGCTGTGCTGGATTATGAATAAAATATTTGTTTATCTTGTTGATCAGTTTGTGAGTCGTTCAGCAACAAGTACGGTAGTTCCCCACAATGTATTTACAAAGTGCTTTTGTGGCATTGGTTAACTCCTTCCATGTTGTGCAGGGATTTCCTTGGAATCACCCCCTTACTTAGTCTAGTAACAGTTTAATGTTTTAAATAATCAAAACTTAATGGCAGTTTTGATGAAAAATTTTGTGCACCATGTGCCGTACATGCTTGCATGTTTCTTATAATGAAGCCCTTCAATGGAATCTAACATGAATTTTGGGAAATGAACAACATTATCACGCATGCATTCACTTTTATGTACTTGTCGGGGCCACTTAGCCCATGATAACAGTATGCAGAATTGCAATGCAACTGGTGTCAAAATTGCTATTTCTGATAATCACAACTGTTTAGCATGGTTGAACTCCATCTCAACAACATGGACAATTGCACTTTTTAAGAACTTTATTTCTCTTGGCAACAAAGGTTAAAAAACATGCAAAGAAGATCCTTCCCCCCTTTCATATCAAGATTGTTATTTAAAATGTAAGTTCATTTGCAGAAACTCATCTTTTAATCAGACAATTCCTCACTTTTCCCTGTATGCACATCACAATCAGGCCATCTTATTCCTGGATAGGTGACAACCCACAACCACCTCCCCCCAACCCATTAACAGAATTCTGGGGGGGGAGGGCCAAAATTTGCCTTTCTACAAAATTGTAGAAGGTAAAAGATGATAGTTGACTTTGTATTTGTCTGAAGATTTACTATCACTTTGCCAATATCGCACTGTTGAAATTGGATGGTATTTTTCTAGTGCTTCGTATTGTCTTTCTCCACCACCCCCTTCAGATTACTGAAACAACGGTAAACAAATTTAAAATAAGAAAACATTCAAAAAAACAAAAAAACCGAAAATTTTAAAAATTGTGTCAGCAAATGGACAGTTTTGGCCAGGAAACCCCATATTGAAAATGGTCTGGGCACGCCCCTGATCGCAATTTCAATGAACGGGTCATGCACGCCACATATACAGACACAACAAGACTTAGTTCATCACCATTTAAAGGTTCTTTTTGCAATGCACAGAGGTCATGTAGTAAGGAATAGCAGAAGTTATTGGAACCTGTATTTTGTCAATAGACCTTTTCAGTCAAAGTTTTTTCCAGCATGATGACTCCAAAACAGCCTCCTGCTTTGTAATGCTGGTCATCTCACACAGCCACAACACTTATGCCAATGTCACCTTTGCAAATGCTCATCACTGGCAATCAATGTAATGTACGCTGTACCCAAGGATATAAGGATGCTCTTGTACCTTGGTATTTTTCTACGACGCTGAAACATTCCTTAGTCCTTTCGAAAAGGTCTAAATGTGTTGTAATTTGGTGTGATCCTGAAACACCACAAGGGCAAAGGTCCGCTTTTTGCTGAATTTTTTGATTAAAAGGTCCAAATTTAAAAAAAAGGCAGAAAATCCACATTTTGTGATAACATTTCAAAAAGTTCCCAAAAATGACCATTTTAATGGGGGTTAGATCCACTTTTTTCAACGCAAAACAGGTCCTCGCTTTTTCAAAATAAAGGTCCACCTTTCGAAGGCCTTCACCCCCCCCCAATAATCCTGCGTACGAACGGCCTGATTTAACTTTTACGCCAAATGTGTGAAATTTCACACATTTGTGAGTGGGCCCTAGTCTCGCTTTTAAGTGAAATTCACTCTCGATTTAGGAGTAACCTTCTTTCAAGTGACAGCCAACAGTTGGGCAAAAATTTGACGAATTTCATTTAGATCCCAAAGTCACAAGTACCCACCACCAGTGGTCATATCTATGGCCATAATCAGTACAATACTCTTTTTTTTGGCCAAGCTGGTAACTTCAGACAAGCAGCTGAAGTGTCTTCCATTATGTTGCCATGTGTTAGGTCTGATATGTTAGCAACACCATCTGTGCTATGACCTGCTAACAGATGGTGAATACAGGTGTCGCCTATGGCAACATCCTGGCTCTGCTTTGCCGTTTTGTAGTCAGACGGCCAAGTGGACATATGCCCTTATGGTAAAGGTTTTAATCATGATATTTAGTCACTTTGTATGTCACAAGAGCGTATAATGAATATTTTAGGATTGCCTGCTAACTTTTAAACTTGCATTTATGATGTGAATTGGTCAAATAAACGTTGAAGCAATATCATTTTAAGACATCGCCATTGTTGTTGTTGTCAGCTCAGTCATGTGAGGTTTTGACCCCACACTATGTGGGAGGGCCGATGTGATCATGAGATTGATGCTGATGCCTGTCTGGATTGGTGTCTACACGGATAGAAGAAAATTCATTAATCCACTCTACAGACTACAATGATAGTCAATGATTTCATCAAAGGTGGCTTGGTAATAGAACATACTTTTGCACAAGGTTATTAATATTAATGAGCCATTTGTATATTTTAATGGCAATGTGGATTAAACCACAGTTGTGGGGCTTATCTAATTACCCCTGCATATTCTTGATACTATACCCGAAAAATCTGCTCTGTTTTTGTGAATACATAATCTCTTAAAACATTATACTGAGATATGGAAAAGTGGGGCATTTATCCCTGGGACCCCCAAAATGAAGCACTACAAAAAACATCATGTACATCCTAATTAGAATTTTGCATAGAAACATTCATGTTCCTGTGATTATTACAACTGACAGGGGAGTTTGTCAAACAGAGGCATGTACCTTGGCCACGATCATTTTTTTACAACCCTGAACTATACTCAAATGTACCATCATAGTAGATGGACTTTTAAGGCATGTAGGAGATTGTTTTGTTAATTAAACTATTAAGATTGTTCACACTCCCTTTAATGTCATTTGACCTCTCATTAACATTAACTACTTTAATTTTCAATACATCTCCTTCCAGAAATCTTTTAACTTAAACCAGCCCTTTTCCACAAGCACACAATTTCATTAAAGTAAGGTCCCTTAAGCTTCTCCACTATTTCCCCACACTCTCACTAATCTGTTCTTCTGGCACGTAACTGACAATTGTTTGTTTTGCCCATAAACCCATTTCCGCACAGAAGTTCAACCAAGGTCTCCTGCGGGACTCAAGTTTTTGTCAGTAATTATTGTTCAAAATGGAGGGAATGAGAGGAAATAAGAACGCAGTCTTAGGTTCTTAGCATTTCTTTCAGTGGATGGCGGTAGAGCAGTGTGTTGCTTTTTGCTGAATTTGTGAGAGTATTTTTTTTATAGAAGGACATTGTATAGAGGGCATGTGTGGAAAGAAGCTTTACTGAAAATTAATCTATACTAGGTGAACTAGTATAGACTAATTTTCGGTTAAGCTTCACGATACATGGTGCATTATGACTTCACTTGAAAAACAATTACGGCTGTCAAGACTTTGACGTGATGAAGCAGTCGGCCTTCAGGATGGTTGGTCAAGATTCAAATTGATGACTGCATAAATGAGCCACCCAGCCTAAAATAATGCAAAAGTAAAACAAAGTATAAAATGAAATAACAGTTTTCAGGAATCTTACAGTTGCTGTCAAAATCCTTCAGCATTGCCGATCCCACTTTAAATACGTCCATTGCATCTGCATGGCAATCGAATGGTGCCGCCGATTTAACTGACCTGCACCGCGACAATCTGGAAATTTGCTGGAAGATTTTTTTGAACAGCACTAGTCACATTTTTCTGGATAGAATTAAATTGTCTATATTTCTTTGCCCCGGATGTAGGCTTTAATATTACGGGGTAAAGGTCACTGTTCCACATTACATGCTTTCATCACACTAAAATTTTCACGTACACACGCTCACATAAAACGCAATCAATGTCCACATGCAGTGGCCTGTAAAGCAGGTGGAGCCACGTACATGTTCTAACATGTTACAAATTGCCTCTCACAACACCTAGCAGAATTGGAGAAATGTTTCAATTATTCATAATCTATTCCAGTGCTATCTTCTAAGTTGACGTACTATGAAGTCATAAATAGACACAGAATGTAGGTCAAAATCAGGCATGACATTTGTTAGGTATAGATTTATCGGAATTGAATATCTGGGGCCTCATAACATTGGGAATCAATAGAACTGTGTGTAAGGGAAGCCGAGCAACAGGCACGGTATGCCTAGCATGTCAATGCGCTCATGGACACATGCATGCTAAAAGAGGACATTTGCTGTGCCTACTAACAAAATGAGAGTTCCCACTAGGAAGGGTGTCATAGGGAGGAGAAACTAAAATGACCTAAATAGGGTATAAACTCTAAATCAAAAAGTGTAACAGTTGTACTGCAACAAGTCACTTAAAAATCTAAAAATTAAGTGATAGATGGCATAGAAAGAAGCTAGCAACATGCATGGTAATCCTGATCTATTTGGTCTTTCGTAGTTAGACTATGAAAGATGAGAGGGGGAGAGAGAGAGATACATGGAGTACAAGGAAACAGAAAGAGAGGAGAGAGAGGGGAAGGAAGAGAGCAAGAGAAAGGACGGAAGAAGAGAGCAAGAGAAAGGACGGAAGAAGAGAGAAAGAGAAAGGACAACGAAGAGGGAGTGATTGAACGCATGAGTATGAGTGAGTGAGTATGGTGAGTGAGTATGAATGAGTGTGTGGTATGAGTGAATGTGTTAAGCGAGTCAGCAAGTGAGTTGAAGGGAGGGGAGTGTTCATTGTTGAGACTTGTGGATGTCCCCACAGTTACATTCAATCAAAGCTCAAAAGCACTTAATGTATAACACACTCTACAACTAACTAATCCGGTGCCAAGGAACATGGGGGAAACACACTCACATGCACCTGGCCAGAATCAAATTGACAACCTCTGTCATATTGCTTTAACAATTCAAGCTAGCAGAAGCTAGGTTGGCAAATGAGTGACTGATTAACATTCTCAAAGGGAGTCTAACCCTAGATCTAGGTTTAAACCAGGATTAATCCTACATTAATGGACCTTTTATCTTTCAACTTACTCTGAAAGTGTAACATAAAAAAGTGAGAAAATTTCTTATAGGTGGATTGGAATAACCCATCCCTGGGAAATTTTCTCACCTATAATATTGCATTTTCAGCAAATGTTGTAAGAAAAAAGGTTCATTCATGTAGGACTAACCCAGGTATAAATTTGGATATAAAGAAGACTCCCTTTAATAATACCAACCGAAATCTGCACACAGGTTTTTTTTACACAGGCTTTTTTTTATAAAGTGCCATTTCATCAAAATCACAGCACTGTTGCCTATTATTATTATTACGCTGACATCAGCAAATCATTGCAATCATTTTGCTTCACCTAGGTCGGCAGCCTGGCCAAGCGCACAATCCTATCAGCACTTAGATTGTAATATTCCCCCTAACAGCTACCCGAAAATTGCTTTGGTCAACGAGACAAGCGAGGTAAAGTGCCTTGCCCAAGTGCACAACACATTGGCCGCAGCAGGACTCAAACCCGCAACCTTCAGATCATGATTCGGCCGTCATATCCCCTGGACCACATGTGCCCTTGACAATCTATAGATCTATTACTAGGTTCTTTGTTGTTC
>JAMKCH010041396.1:0-13381 GCA_023653785.1 Ophioderma brevispina
TGTCTTTAAGTATTCATTAATCCATTCTATATCATCTCATGTAGAATGGGTAGTTGCACCCCCCCCCCAATTCTACAAAGAGGGCAAAGGTCCACTTTAACAAAATTAACAGAATATCCTAGTTTTATTATTAATAGTAGCCTGAGCGCCCTCTTTCATAAGTTATTTTCATTTTCCATTGCAAAAATATTTAGTACATGAACTACTTGCACAATTGCACAAAACTTTCTTAACCAAAACTACATGAAACACATACCAGACATGTAAGGAATTGTTGATAACATTACTAACATTGCTATGTAACAATCAGACAAATAAAGGTGTCCTGCATCAGGGGCGGTGCCAGGGGTGGCAGGGGGTGGTCGGCCCCTAAGAGTTTAAAAATTCAGGGGAAAAACAGGGGTTTTATGCAATAAATTGCATAAAATTAGGGTTTTTTAACCTCTTGTAATGTTTTGCCCCTCGTATGATTTTACCCTGGTGACGCCCCTGTCCTGCATCATTACAATATGTCCTTTTCGCTATCATTCACAAAGCCCAACTCAAAAAGTTTGACTTGAAATCTAATATGCCATTCTAATGTGAGCAGTAATCTGGGCCGTATGCAGGATTTTTTAGGGGGTGCAGGACTTCGAAAAAGTGGACCTAACCCCCCCTAAAAATTGTCTTTTTGAATTTCTTGTCACTAAAAAGTGGACTTTCTTGTCCAAATTTCTCTGAATTGTGGACCTTTTTATCAAAATATTCCGAGCTAAAAGTGGAACCTTTGTTCCTGTTGTGGAATTTTGGGGAGTGTGACTGCAACCCCTGCCAGTAATATAATTACCAATGACAATAAACAAAACACACTTGATAATATTGAAAAACATTCCACTGAATTCATTTTAAAGGGGCATTTTGTGATCAACAGCCTCATACCCCCCCTCCCGACCTACCTAGAAAATTTTTTATATCATGAACCGTTGGACTAAGTGTAGTATGTGTGTTGTATTTTCTGTCTGTAAACGGACAGAAATTACAATGCAATAAGCCTATGGGGCCTCGTGATACAAACATTCGTGTGTAACATCAAAATGCACTGTCATCGTCAGAATCAACTAAAATTTTGGAAATAGCCTTTTCTTGAGGATATCTTTAATAGATTCAACCCATCGTGTCACCAGAGGAAAAGTTTTGGACAGCATCAATTAGTTGGGCGAGGAGGCAGAAAAAGAAAATATGTGGCACGATTCACCTGTTTCATGAATGAACTAAGATAATCTGGCCTTTCATATTGCCATCATTTTTACAAAGAGAATGTAAAGACTTTTGTGTTCCTTGTATCCAAAACACGGGCACTCAAAAGTCAGTAACAACATTCAACTCACCTGTACATTGAATACCATCAAAGCAAATACGATTAGTTAGAATATTTTGAGAGTTAATGAAGCTATTTGTGCGCTGCAAGGTTGACTTGAATGCTTTAGTTAAGCATAGAATTTACTTTTCTCTGCTATCGGACTACATGTTTCAATTGATTTAGCGTGGAATTTTAATTCCAACCACTGCACATGCCCCTCATTCAATGCCCATACTAAAGTAGGTGACACAATGGGTTGAATCTACTATAGTGAGCCATGAACAAAAATGAACTAGGATCACAAAATTTGCATATATGTGAACTGAACAAAGGCATTTTCCATGATGTCTTACTTCAAATGGATTTCTTTTTTGTGCTGAAAATGACAGAATCACTGAAAAGTGATAAAAAAAAGAGAAGGAACTTGGTTAAAGGTGCTTGTTCCGATTTATGTCTATTGTGTTCTCTACTTGATATGAGAGCCTGGCACTTGCACATACGCCCCATCAAGTACCGTGGGAAACAAACTTGCAGTTATGATGGTAAAAGCAATAATGCATATTGCAAAGCCCTATTCAATACTGTGCTAATATTGATGGTTAACCATTAAAATGGCAGTTTTTTGTTTATATCTTGGGAATGAAATGTAATTGAGGGCTCAAATTACAAGACGACAATGAGAAAAGTACGGCCTTTCATCTGATATCAAAATCAATACTACTTCCGGGTAAATCAGGTAAGTCAGAGGGGGTCTCAAACATAATCAGAACAGGCACCTTTAAGAGAGTGGAGGTAGGCCTTATAGGGACATAAGTGCAAATGCCCAAAATGATCTTCCAGCCCCCTCTATTTTACACAGGGTGGTCCCAGAGTGAAAACTGCTAAAGTTGCATCTACCTATGAAATGAGCCATTTGTCAAATAATTATGTTGGGTTTTATCATTTACTTGATCCTCGCCTGCATTGAATTGAGTTTTGCTTCGTCATAGATTCTGCTAGAATACATATCTTTAGGTTTGGCGAAATTACAAGTTGTTTACATCACAGAATTTGTGTCAAGCATGATGTATTTGTATTTTGGAAGTTATTATTTTTCACATTTCAAGGTAAATTCACAAAGTTTGTGGAAATAAAATTAACATAAAATAACAACTAATATAGTGTCGCAGCCCACTTGAAAACAATGATGCATAACAAACAGTCCTAGCATGCAGTCCTGCCATGTTTACGTATCTAGAGTCCAAGTTTGATGTAGTCAGGCTAGGTAGCAATTACACATCCAACAATAGAATAAAGCAAATCATGAAGCATGAGTAAATAACAATATCACAACTGTGTCAAATTTGCTACACAAATATTCACGTGACCCAAGGATTTTGTTTATCTACCAGGTAGAAGAAACTTATATTGAACTTTGTACTATTTTGTGTGTACTGATACAATATGAAGGCCCTATAGATACATAATTTCCTCAAATCACACAGTTCCGGGATATGTTTTGTTGACTATGTATGAATAGGCCGCTACACAATTTAGAGTTCAATTTGTATTTTCCCTGCCCTTGATATAAACCACTGAATTATGAAATATGTAATAATAATAATAATACCGATGCATTCATGCAACTATTTGGTTTATGATATTATGAGCTTATCAAACTGATGTTGTCAATACTTGAACAAGAATTACATGGTGCATAATTTGTCCCCTCAACTGTTTCCAACTTTATTTTGTGAAATGATAAATACATTGATTTTACCTCCCAATAGGTTTATTAACTTTCAAATTTTACCTTACAAAAACAGATCATTTTACCTTCTAAATAAGTTTTTAAGGTTTATCTTACATAAATATTTACCCCAAATAAGTTTCAAGCTTTAACTTGCGTAATAATGGGATTGTTTTATTTCTAAATTCTAATCCCAAAAAAGTATTCAAACTCTACCTTACATAATATTTTTTTATCTCCATAATAAACATTATCTTACAAAACAAAATCATTTATTGTAACCTCGCAAATAATTTTCACCCTGCACCCTCCACCTGTTACGCTACTGGCACCCATCCATTCCGTGTTTTGATATATGCCATAGATTTTTTTGTAAGTGATCAATGTAAGGCAAAAAAAAAGGTTGTTTCCAGTAGGTAGTCCAAAAACCTAAATGCAAAATACATTTTTTTAAAGGATTTTTCCCCATAAATCAGTGGCTCAAATGGCTCGGGCCAAATGGATGGTCAAAACAGTTGCAAACCATATTGACTGTCAAATTATTAGTTTATAAAACAACAATGTTGATTTGGGATCACTTATATTATTTTAAAAATAAAATTTTCTTTCTTTGAGGTGTTTTGTCTAAAAGAAAATCAAAGTTTACCAGAATTATATGCATTAGTAAGTTATTTTATGCATTTTATGCCATGTAGGCACAATCAGTTTACCTATATATATGGTAACACTAAATCACTATCAACAAAAGAGAAATGGCCTTCACAAAATAGACAGCGAATAATTCATCTATTTGTTCCCATTGTTTGCATCATTTCACTCTGTAGTAAACTTTTGGCAATATTGTTATTTCATGGTCTACAGCTTCAGGAAGAGAAACGGTTCATTTGAGGCTATTTTCATGATGAATGGCATGGCATATTCCATGCTACACTGTTTGTTTTCCTACAGTAGCCTGGCATATTATTCCAGGTATGTCGGGTAGTGGTTAGATTCCATTACACAAATATAATGTCTGTGTTTATTTACATCATAAATTGACTGGAATTGATAACATTTTTTTAAAGGTTGAAGTTAGTTAACAATTGTGAAATATGTACACTATAAATATTTGAAATGGCCAATTTAACTACTTAAAGGTATTATCAATGATTCAAGTAAAGGCATAAAATATTTAAAAGGCATGAAATGTTTAAAGCTATAGAGGGCATATAGGTCGATGATGTCGTATCACACATGTAGGATAGAGGGTGTATTGAGTCCATCCCACAAAGCATCGGTTTTGGGAAATTTCACTTCAATAAGGTCACGTGATCCCACAAAAATACTTTTTAGATAAATCTGAGGATCACAAAATGCCCCTTTAATGCATTATTTGAGTCTTGTTTAAAAATATTTCATAGTGGTTAGCTCTGTAAAGATTCACAAGGCATGTTGTGCAAGATCAAACTATTTCGTGGTTTTTCTATTTTGAGCATTTTTTCACACTCAGTAGGGGTTTCCCTATATCAATGGTTTAGGATGTCTGAGGCACATGATTATGAGTGGTGGTTGCCTTAGCTTGACACACACACGTATGTGTTACACACAAACACACACACACAAACATACACACACACACTCACACACACACACCTACAGACTTTTTATGCCTCGTAGGGACTTAACACACTTTTTTGACACCATAGAATTTATACTAATATATTAGCAAATTTATATATTATATTAATATATTGGGTTGAGGAGGGTAAGGCGACGAAAAAAGAAAACCCTGTTTTACGGGCGAGCGGACCTTTCGAGTAGGGTCGGTCGGGCGAATTTTTTATCTTTTTATTTTTTTTTTCTTTTCTGGAGCTCAAAATTGGCCTAATATAGGCCCAAAGTCTGAAAAATCAAGAGAAAAAATGAAAAACTTTTACAAACAAATTTTCTAAAAACAGGTTGATTTAACATGATTTTTGGAAAAAGCTAAAAAAAAAATCTGCAAAACTGAAAAATCAGGGTCGGTCGGGCCCATAAAACAGGGTTTTTTATTTTTGTCGCCTAAGTGTTTTTTTTTTTGCTTATTAGTGTCAAAATGAACCAGTTATTTAGACAAATGTCTTAAACTGTCTTTAGATCAAGGGCTATATTATATTGCACTTTATTCTGTTATTAAAGTGACAGGAGGAGATTTTTTTAGGATACAAATTTCTCTCAAATTGCACAGAATCGATTGTAGACCACCTACCAATAACGTTCCGAAGGTTTATTGGACAAACAAGTACAAAAGAAAACAGCAAACCTTGTTTTTAACTTGCCTGACTATCGTAATTGTCCCCATAGAACACCGTGCTTTGACTTTCTGTCGTGCACGACAGAAAGTACTAAATCATCATATTATTACATAAAGACGGCGTATTCGGCTTATTCACTTCAGGTGCGATCTAATACATTGGAAAGCATTCCAAATATGCAAAAAACCCGGGTTCGAAAAAAATTGGGGGCGCTTCTTTCTGGAAATCTCCTCATATCTCTTTAAGTAAATTAGGATGATGGGCTGTCTTTAAGACTTTTACATATTAATTAGCTTGTGGGGACTTAGAATTTTCTAACGTCCCCATAAGGCTTAAAAATGTCCCCATAAGACTTTGTGCATCCGCGCACACACACACACACACACATGCATTGCATGCATACATACAGCGGCGGATTTAGATGGGGGCGCCCTTGGCGCGTGCCCCATATTTTTGGCAGAACAAAGGGCGCCTGCGCCACACAGGGCATCAGACGCATTGTAGATCTATAAAAATGCATTAATTTACGCACAGGGCGCTTTGTAGATCTCGAAGAATGATGATCCAGGGCGTCGGGAGTGTAGATATGTATAATGTAAAATAATAGAATAATGCGAATAATACCTGTTGGTGGGTGCCCAAATCCCCCTTTCAGAATTTCGAAGTGATTGAAAAAAAAATATGGGTCTACCGTAAATTTGGCGCCCCCTCTATTGAGAAATCCTGGATCTGCCCCATACATATGCACACACCTGCACTAACATGCACATGTTTGCAGTGCATTAATATACATTTTAAAATGCTGTGATGTTACATAGAGGTAGAGATTCATTTTCTTCTATAAAATTCTTTTTTCTCCTTTTTTAAAGATCTTGAACAACTATTGCACCTTCATAGGAAGTAAAATAAAAAAAGAATTTCCCATTAACCATTCACCTTTTAATAGAGTTCACTGTGTTGCTTATTTTAAGAGTAAGTTCAAAATATATATAAACCATTCTGCTAAAAATGGAAAACCCTACTTGACGAAGCAGGAAGTTTTATGACTGCCATCATACATTATAAATTGAGCATGCCTTTCACAACAAAACTTTAGTTGTAAACAAGAAGTAAACCGAGCTGTCTATTATGAACGGTTAGAATGGCGTGTCATGTTTTGATCAGAAAAGGGAATTGCGGCTTCCATTTTAGCATACTTATCCCAGTGGGGGCTTCCTGCTCTGGCGGGAAATCTGTCTGCACAGAGTTCAGTTTAATATGCATCAGTGTTAGAATATCTTAGACCTTCAGTCCCATAGGCAACTATACTCATAGTCACTCAGAAATAATAATTTTTCATTTTTTTGTTCAAAAATATCAAAACTATATATTTTCATTAACTTAATTGGATCAGCATGAAAAATCCATTCAAATGAGTCCAAACAAGCCTAGTCTTAGGTGAGAGTTTTTTGCGATAACTTCCTAAAATCTGAATACAACACGTTAAAGACACTATCAGTGATTTGCTAAATCAGCAAATTGAAAAAATCATCAAAAATCAGATTTTTGCATGTATGTAACAAGTACAGGTATCCTAACATACCCTGCAAATGATAAGACCAGAAGCAACCTAATAAGGACAGAATCAGCGATTTTAGTCATTACTGTCCGAACGGACACTTACTACAACACGTAATTGAATGGAGAATCGTATCTTGGAACACTGCCGTTTTCTTCCTTTTCTGTCAATTCTATAGCTGGAAAAGGTAAATTACGAGAATTCTACAGACTTATCCTTCACTTTGAAGCTAATCCTGCAAATTTCAAATATTTTTAAAATCACTGATAGTGTCTTTAAAGTCCCCGAGGGCATAGCAAAATTATAAAATGTAAAGCTAAAATGTATAGACCAATTATCAATTGCTGTGTGTGTGAAAACAAGAATAATACTGTATTTTTATGTCCCATTTTCCAGGCTTATATGATAATTTAAAAGGGGAGGGATTATTTGAATTTTAAAGCATATCAATGGTGGGTCCAGACTCCATGCAGAAGCTCATCCCTACCTAACAAAATTGGGCACACATACACCCCCCCCCCCCCCCGATCAGATCATATGGAAGCATGTCCACACTACAGATACCGTACTGCAGAAATTATCCCTTTCTAGTCCAATGATGCTTTCAATGTTATTTTCAAGAATTTGTGGTGACTTATATCAGAGACACTCCAATATGCCCCTCTACAGATCACCTTCAGAGGGTGTATTGACTCATTCCCACAATGCACCAATTTTGGGAATTTCACCTCAAATGGTTCATGTAATTCCCACAAAATCCTATTCTTAACACATAAAAACGCTGACTTTTATGCTCTTAATAGTCCGCTAAGTGTTTGTACTTGGGGAATTTTTAGCACGATCATGAAAAGCCTATGGTTCTTAAAACTTTGGAACACTTTAGGATACTCCGAGGGCCGGTTGTTAAATCTTAAAATTACTACACTTTGGCACATATGGACAAACAATGAGTTATTTGCCAAATTATTTGGTAATTTTTCATTTCACTGAAGTAAAGTGCCGGTCGGCAACCTCCCAAATGATCTTCTGTGCCGGTCGGTGGGAGCAAGTGCCGGACATGGCCGGCCGCCGCCGGCCGGCGTAGATATATCCCTGTACAGTACCGTAATATAGGCACATTGCAATGCATTATGGGATTGGTTCAAAACACCCTCTACAGTGACCTGAAACCAGAGAAACCTTAGTGGCCAGTATGACACCATTTCCATGAATATATCTGCAGGGTATTACCAATAAAAACAATCCTACTGTGAGCTGGGTCAGTATGATATACTAGCCAATATTTTATCATTTATGACATTTATATGTCTATTAATAATAGCAATGAAAATACACCCACATAACATCAAATTGTATTTACAGAATATGAATCTATAATTATGGCTGTGCTTTTTAACAAAATGCATACAGTATTTATTTCAAACATGTTTAAGTTCTCTAAATCCAAAATACTTTTTCTCTCATTATTAACCATTTCAACCGAACCCGATTCTGTGTATGTGTTACAACACATAAGTCAATGGTTTTTGAGATGGCTTCCCAAATGACCTAATTTGGGAAGCCATCTCAACCTGCAGTCATTTGGAAAGCCATTTCAAAACCACTGACCTATGCCGCTATGCTGTTTTCAAATAATCACATAATGTTTTAAGGTCTAAAAAAGCAAAATTTAACAATTAACAAAAAATTGAAACAAAAAAAATATATATATTTTTTTAAAACAGTAGTTTTGAGTGATGATAATGTGCAGGACCATTATTCATCCTGGGGAGGCCGAAGCGTCATAAGTGCAATAGCTGCCATGTCAGAACATTCTCATAAAGCATACTATTCATGTAAGGCTCTTGGGTCAGGGCTCTTGAATTGGTTCTTCAGGTGACACTGTCACCTGAAGAACCAATCAGAGCACTGACTCAATGAAGATAATGCAAGATTAAGTGAGTCCAGGCACCGCTAACAATGGGAGGGCGGGAGGCGGATGCACCATTCCAAAAAAGCCCCAACCCATAAACCCCCTGAAAATTTTATCGAGACCAAAAAGCAGGGGTTATTTTTCTATTTTGTCGAAAAACAGTTAAAATTTTCATTAAAAAAGTACACTTTTGCCAAGTTGCCGACCCCCCCCCCCCCCCTTGCGTGGAGGAGCAAATTTTTGGGAAAAGGTCCCCTTTGAAAAAAAGTCGCCCTTCCCCTTAAAAAAGCCAGGTTACGTTGCCTGCCTGAGTCAGCCTAATACATGGCAGTGATAGATGTACACATGGCCAGTATTGCACTTAAAACCTTCTTACACTCATACGATGAGGAATTACAAATTTAGCACATTGGATGAGGTTTTCCAAGTACACATACATCTGACCTCGGCTATCATGAAACCACCCAAGATGAGTAGAGAATTCCGAGAAAGAGCACCAGGGTAAAACTAAACATACCCCCACTGAGGCTGCCATTTTCGTATGGTAGGGGCAAGGAGTGCAACCCCCTCAAATAATTTTGCTTAAGAACAGCTCATGATGATCAATTTGAAAATCAAGTTTATAGTGGGATGCTCTTCTTTTGATGCCAAATAAGTATAAATATACATCTGACCTCTGCTTGATTGTCAAATTCATAATCACAGCAAACCTCAAATTTTCTTCAATATAAATTTGCTGAAAATTAAGGATTATTTTGCATTTTAGCCAAAAATCAAAAACAGACTTGGGAAATTTTGATATTTTCAGAATATATACATTAGGCCTATTCTGAGCATACAGGAATTTCCCTTTAGCTTGCAAACAGACTTGCTCCTTTTAACACAGTTACTTGTATTTTTTTTTTTGCACTCTAACTAGTTCGCTTGTTCAAGTAATATTATTTATTCTTAATCATTTTTATTATTTAATCCTTCCGTTTCCCATATTGGCACTGTATATTAGCTTAATCACCATTCGGTAAGGGGTTAATGTTACAAAGCTTTACAACATGCAAAAATCTCAAATGTGAAATCTTGAGGTACACTATTTTTCAAATGTGCCAGTGGTCCTCTTTAAACGGCAAAACCTGGAGCGCAGCGATCCTGAAAAAATTTGTCAAAAAAGGTCACTTCTGGAAAATCCGTCACCCCCAATAATTCCTGGCTACGAGCCTGCCCACTTCATACGGACATTCGCACCACCTCGGGCAATATCCCCCCTCTCTGCTATTCAAGACGGGGATAAAAGTACCCTTGTCTTTCATACACAGATTTTCATGCCAAAACTTGTAGGGATTTATGTTAGCATATCTATGCCAGTAACAAAAAATAACGAAATAACGAATTTGGATGATTTTTTTAATGTTTGGGATCACCAATTGCTGCTTATTAATCCCTTTAACATTTAAAAAGAGGTCTGTTCCATCTAAATGTGACAGACTATATAGCCTCAGTTCCATGCATCCCTTTCATGGTGAAAAAAAGTGGCCATCTATGACATGTGTTTTGTCACTTTACTGTTCTTATTAGCACCAGCAGAATCCACAATAAAATCCAGACACATAATGACGCTTTTGACTCATTAAATAGTTGTGCCATGATATTGTTTAAATGTATATCAATCAAAAAGGGATGTATATGGGGTTCCACACTAACTTTATGCAAACAGAAGAATACTGACAGTTTGGTGAAGGACACGCATTGTCTTCTGAGAACAGTCACAGGTAAAATCATATTTGTGTCTGTCTGAATATGGGAAACTTGTTAACCAATGGATGATGCATACGGTAACTATCGGGACACAAAAATAACATTTAATTTTTAGGGGAAATACTTCTGTACACACAATCTAAATATTTATGGTCAGATTTCAAATACTTAACAATCATAAAATAAAACCCCATGGTGTGCAGTAAATCCCTTGGACATTTTTTACCTTTAGTTCAAAATAGAGGCTATAACCTGTTGCCAGGTAACAGCAGCATCTTGAAATTTGTGTTTGTGATCACAGCTACGCTTCGGGGAAAACTAACGCTACGACGCCGAGGGCGAATCCCGAGGGGGTGATCAAATATCAATTGACAAAAGTTTTAGTTTAAAATTTTACTACACTTTTCGTATCTCTAACAGCTGCATTGAAGTTATTTAATGCTCATTTTATTCCACACACAAGTAGCAAATTATGTCTCTATCTGCTTGTCTGGTGAAAGAAAGTCTTGTCCCCATGTACAACCGTATGCACTAGAAATTCCGTATAGCTGACCGTCTCCGCAAGGTCGAATTTAGATTTTTACTCGTGGTTCCCCTGCAACTTTGGTCTCCTACCATTTCACTCAGCTGACTATTTTGAGCCTTAAGCGAACCGTCTAGACGCATGGAACCAGCGTAGTTAACCGTGACGTCAGCGTTTGGTGATTCGCACTGGAAGACATTTTAGGGCTTTGAGAAGCAAAATTTATTTTCGTTGGATTGGACATGAAAGAGGTAAAAATCTGTGATTAGGGTTAATATTCAGACTCAGGATAGTCTCAGGTATTTATAGAATACCGTTTCGAGGGCCAAATGCTCACATATAGGGGGAATGGGGTGATAGGGATTCGTGTTGCTGGCGGGAATTTTTTTTACCCGCAAGCCTATTATTCATTTGTACGGTAATGCAATACTAAAGCATTTTGAATACACTTTTTCCTCTTCGCCGCAGACCTCAGCGCTGCGCCAGATCGAGTTCTGTTCTGTAACGGACTCTAATGAACCCGTTATAAACCTAATATAGGCCTATCTCAAGAACAACTTTACAATTGAATGGCAGCCAATTCAGAATATGCATGTCATTGAGGGGTGCAGTGATGAAAGGTTAAATGTTCAACTAATGCTTCAATAATTGTTTTTCTCTGGTGCTCTGGTAACAAAATAATATAGTTCCCCAAAGTCTAATAGTTCAGTTCTGTTTCCATGTCTTATTATCATCATAATGTCAAAGTCTACAGCTCTTAATCTCTTTTTTGAGATAACATGCATGTTCCAGCAACAACCTCTCACTCAAAAAACAGTTGAGAAACCAGTTCAAAAGTTTTTTTGCTAATAAATAACACCATTAAAATATATTTACTTACCTATTCAGCAGATGACCAAATTCAAATATAAAACTGAGAATACCTAATTCTGCATGGGAATGTCTGAACTTTATCAAACTTTGTTAACATTAAAGGATATTGTCCACACTTATCATGACTGAATAAAAAGTTTAATTATTGCCCTGTTCGAGATCGAGGTAATTCCCCCTTTGAAGTAATATTTTGCATAAAAATTTCCTTACCTGTAAGGTCACAACACCTGTCCACCACTCCGTTTTCCTCTCGTTTTTTTTTGGCAAACCGACCAACCCTTTTCGCTTTTCCCTTTCCTTTGAACTTTCCCCGCACCAACCGACGGCCCCCGATTCTTCGTAGGCTGCTTGCTCCCTTGCTTTTCTCCTGGCCGCTACTCGACTCGTAGATTCACCATCCAATTTGCCATCCGCCTATGTTCACCTTTTATTTTTGTTCTTCCAGCAACTTATATTAAACTTTTGCAAAGCCTCTTTGTGAAGTTTGTTTCAATCAACTTGCTGCATGAGTTTATTTGCTCTGAATCACTGTCACAACCACTATAGCGCACTTTCCGTAAAAGAAAGACTCGCGGTAAATCACACTACGGCAATGTTACCACAAATGTGAATTCCCGATACATATCAGCAGCAAACAAAACAATTATATTAATTCATCATTGAATCCCTGGCAGCTTCAGCTAAAATTTGACCAAACTGAAGGAAATATTGAAGTTTACTACTAAATAATCGTTCGCGACAGTTACAACAACGACAACTCGTCACCGTGCTTACCAGGAAGTTCCCCGTCTTGTCGCATGTCACTCGAGCGCAAACGTTAAGTGTAACAAAACGGGTTCCAGAAATACGTACCCAATTGATATGGCGGCGGCCAAAACCTGCTCCAAACCGACAATTTCGATGTTGTGGGCAGAGATGTGATCCTGTGTTTTTTTTTTGGTTTTTGATTTGTTTAAAACGAAACTTTTGGTCTTTTTTTAAAAACATTAATATAAAGATTCAATTTTTACAAAACGTGGGGAAATATTTTTATTAATTATCTGTGATCTGCACTACAATAAAAAGAAGGTAGGCCACGAGGTAGGAGCTGGTAGACCTACTTATAATGGTATAGTTAAAAAAGATGAAACGGTATACAACAATAGCTTCCCTCAAAGTTAGTCAATATTTAACTTCATTCAAATAAATCAAACAATCATCGGCCCATAGCCCAGATTTTTAACCGGTAGTGGTCAAAAATTTTGTATCAGAAGGGAGCTACTATTTTTCCATCCTCATTTTCCCTGTGAAATCTGTAGGGTTAAAGGGTGTTTAGTTTGGAAGTTATGACCAATATTCATTTTTATTCAGTCAATTTGTTTTTTTTTTCTCACATCAACGGGTTGAAATATCGCGGCGCGGAACTTTGAAACTTCACAGATGGGC
>JAMKCH010041397.1:0-12486 GCA_023653785.1 Ophioderma brevispina
CGGGCCACGGCATTGATATCCTTAGCAGGCCACGGCGAGCGACATGTCGTATCTAGTGGGGCCACGGCAGTGATATTCACTTAGCAGGGCCACGGCATCGACATTTCCTTATCTGGTCGGGCCACGACAGGGACATTCACTTAGCTGGGCCACGGCAGCCGGACAATTTCTTATCTTGTTCGGGGGGCCACCGCAGTGATATTCACTTAGCTGGGCCACGGCAGCGACATTTCTTAACTGGTCGGGCCACTGCAGTGATATTCACTTAGCAGGGCCACGGCAGCGACATTTCTATTCTGGTCGGGCCACGGCAGTGATATTCACTTAGCGGGGCCCAACGGCTGCGACATTTCTTATCTGGCCGGGCCACCGCAGGGATATTCACTTTATCCGGGCCACGGCAGCTAAAAGGCGACATTCTTATCTACACGTCCCGGCATTGCACTTACTTAGCACAGGGCCACGGCATGCACACTTCTTATCTAGCCGGGGGCCGGGCCACGGCAGGTATTGCAACTAGCCGGGCCACGGCAGGCACACTTCTTATCTAGCCGGTCCACGGCAGTTGCATTCACTTAGCAGGCAGGCCACGGCATGGCACCTTCTTATCTAGCCGGGCCACGGCCAGGATATTCACTTAGCCGTGCCACGCAGCACACTTTCTATCTAGCCTGGCCACGGCAGTTGCATTTACTACAGGGCCCACGGCAAGCACACTTCTTATCTAGCCGGGCCAAGGCAGGGATTTCACTTGCCGGGCCACGGCAGGCCACTTCTTATCTAGCCGGGCGACGGAAGTGAAAAGTCACTAAGCGGGGCCACGGCAGCGGCATTTTCCACCAAGCCGGCCACGGCAGCGATTGGCCCCGGTGTGCGGTTTGCAATAGTTGGGTTCCAATCATTTCTTTCGCTCACCTTAGGGGCCAGATTTCTTGGCAACACCATGCATAATAGGGCAGTCACGTCCGCAATCAACATTCCACATCAACAGCTGCGGCGCACCCCTACCCGGGTGTGGCTCGCACTCAACAAGGCCATCTCTCCCTTACATAACATAACTCTCGACGCACCAAGATATGTGGTGCGTGTTCGTGGGCCGTAACAGCGTCGACGCGCAGCTGGTTTGCGCAACAACAAGGATGGTGCGAGAGGTGTGAGAGAACTGGGTTTCGCTGTTCTGGGCTATTCAATAAAGACAACTGCGCGATTCCGCTCTTGGTTTATTATTCCAGCTCTGTGTATACCATAGTTACAGAACCTACAATATTTTGTGGTCGTTTGTGGTATGTGATCTTAGCATTGACATATAAAGTGTTGTACATTCACGTACATCCGCACCCGACCCGCGCCCATGTAAGCCGATAACACCAAGGTTCCTGGCCCGGAACTTCTTTGGCAGCCCTGTACATTGTGGCCTATGGGGCAGCTTTTTGTTTATTACAGTGGAAGATTGTAGTATATATGAGTTACTCCAATTTGGGTACAGTTATGATTTATCTAACTACTAAGCATACGCCACAATACAGCGTTAGGGAGAACAAATGTTTTGAGCGACTACTTTGCTCTTTTCCCATTCTATGAAAGCCCAAAAAGGCAGTTATCTTTCAAAAGTGCTTTTCAATGTAATATTCGGCGAACGTAAGGGTTACATCGCTCAAAAACACAACTTTGCCAACTGAATCTCACCCCTCTCGACAGAGACAGCCATCGACGTTCATGTGAATGCATACTGCACCTTCTGACAAAATCTCCTCCCCTGTTTTTTTTTTTTTTTCTTTTTTTTCTCCCGGCCAACGAACCTCAACTAGCCGGGCCACGGCAAGTAAACTTCAACTAGCCTGGCCACGGCAGTGAAACTTCAACTAGCCGGCCACTGCAGCGAAACGTTTTTTACCAAGTAGGGCCACGGCAAGCGGGATGTTCCCACGTAGGGGCCACGCAGCCACTTTTTCCCAAGTAAAGGGCCCGGCAGCCACTTTTCGCCAAGTAGGGCCACGGCGAGCCAATTTTCCCCAAGTAGGGCCCACTGCAGCCACTTTTACAAGTGGGCCACGGCGGTTAAGTGGTGGGAGCAATCGCATCATTCTGGTATGTTATGTACCACATTATAGTATCAAATCGCACAAGTGCAGGATACATCCCGTGGCAGGGCCAAAGCAACTACCCATCGGGCCACGGCAGGTGCATGGCCAAGAAGGTTTGATTTTTTTTTTAACAAGTGGTACCTACCGGCCACGGCAGCAACCACATCCGTATCATTGTCAAGTTTACCAGTGCCGGGCCACGGCAGCAACCAACTCCCTATCATTTCAAGTTGACCAGTGCCCAGAAAGCAGGCCACACGGGTGGGCCGGCCGGCGAACGCCCCGCACAACTCCCCACCCCATCACGCGACATGTTGGAACAAAGTACAGCACGCGGCCCCCTCCGACTGGGCCAGGGCCACGGCAGGCCGGGCAATCCCACTAAGCGTCGGAGCCGGCCGTCCAGGCACTCGCCCCCGTCATGTTGCGGGCAAGTTACACCGGAGCTTGCTTGTGCGTCAGCGGCCATCCCTGCTGCTTGCCCCGAGCAACGAGCACGTCCGCCTGCCGGAGATTCGCTCCCGTCTTTTGGCGGCAAATCCCTTCGGATCTTTAAGGTTAGTTTCCGCCAGATCGCAGGCGAAGATACTGCGCTACTGGGCACTACACCTTGATCCATAACCAAGTCGTCTGCAAGTGAGTTGGCGTTCCTCTCCAAGGCTGGACTTGATGCCGCTTGGGAGCAGCGGACAGTTCGGGGCTACCGCCGCTGCGTCCCAGGTTCGCGGACACACGCTGCCCTTTTCTAACCTCGAAGGGGGTGCGCGTAGAGCCCCGGGCCTACCTCCTAGCGTAACGCCTGTTGGTGTCGACGCGGTACCAGCCGGATTCGGGAGGTTTGAAAGTCAATCTTAAGAGGCTTCAGCCGTATCCCCCTCAGATGAGCTTCGCACCACTGTCCCCTCTTCTCGAACAAGCACGTGTACCAATGGTCTGAATCTGCGGTTCCTCTCGTACTGAGCAGAATTGCCGTAACGCCGACCCTGTAATCATTATTGTAAAACTAAACCTTCTCAACGACGTTCTAAACCCAGCTCACGTACCCCTATTAGTGGGTGAAACAATTCCAACGGCTTGGTATTCTGCTTCACAATGGGAAGACCCGACAAATCGAAGATCAAAAAGCAACGTCGCCTATGAACGCTTGCTGCCACAATCCAGTTATCCCTGTGGTAACTTTTCTGACACCTCTTACTTCAAACATCGAAAGTCAAAAGGATCGTTAGGCCACGCTTTTCACGGTCTGTAATTCATACTGAAAATCAAATCAAGCCAGCATTTGCCCTTCTGCTTAACGTCGAGTTCCGTCCTCCTGGCGGCCTTAGGACACCTCGTTACATTTACAGATTTAACGCCCCCACCAGTCAAACTCCCCGCCTGACGCTGTCGTCGGAGCCGGGTCGCACCCAACCCGGAGGCCGGGTGCTTAGCGCAAGAAGCCTGGACCCACGCGGGGCCCGATTCCCGTCTCACCGACTAAGTAAAGAGACGATGAGAGTAGTGGTATTTCACCGTCGGCTCAGAGGCCCCCACCTATTCTACACCCCTCATGGCTCTTCACAAGACCAGACTAGGGTCAAGCTCAACCGGGTCTTCTTTCCCGCTGATTCTGCCAAGCCCGTTTCCTTGCTTTGGTTTCGCTAGATAGTATAAGGGACAGTGGGAAGCTCGTTAATCCATTCATGCGCGTCACTAATTCGATGACGAGGCATTTGGCTACCTTAAAGAGAGCATAGTTACTTCCGCCGTTTACCCGCGCTTCATTTAATTTCTTCACTTTGACATTCAGACCACTGGGCAGAAATCACAATTGCGTCAACGCCCGGGTTGCGGACATCGCAATGCTCTGTTTTAATTAGACATTCGGATTCCCCAGGTCCGTACCAGTTCTGAACCGGCTGTTTTGGTGCGCCGTCCGAGGCGACAACGCGAGGCTGCCGCGCAGCCAGACGGTTCCCGAGCCGGACCCACTGCAAAGTCCGGGTTCGCCAGTCCAGAAGCGACCAACCGCCGACCCGACCGGCTTCGCCCAGTCACGCTGAGGGTCCGTGCCTGCTTCCAGCCCCGGCCCGACCGACCCAGTCCTCAAGCCAACCATTTCCCGAAGTTACGGTCCGGCTTGCCGACTTCCCTTACCCTCATTGTTCTATTTACCAGAGGCCTGTTCACCTTGGGAGACCTGCTGCGGTTATGGGGACGACCTGAGGCGAGAGGCCACGCTCGTCCCCCGATTTCAAGGACCGGCCAGTCAACACTGACTCCGCTCCAGACGCGGCGCTCTACGGGGCCGCGGTCCGTATCTCCGATCCAGTCCGTTTTCCGTGAAACACGCCCCTACAAGAAAGACAACCCTTTCCCGTGCTCCGGCCAGCGTCTCCGGCTCCATACTTTTGCAGCTCTTGACACAAAATGATGCGGGCTCCGCCGTCAGGTTCGGAATTTGACCCGATTCCCTTTCGTCTCGACCATGGGCGCAAACCCACGCGAAGCCGGCGCGCGCCGCCGCTCAGAGCGAACTTCCCTAGGCCTGGATCGACTGACCCATGTGCCACGGCGTTCACAGTGGAACCCTTCCTCCACGACTCGGCCCCTCAAGGCTCTCCCTTGAGATTTGCTATACCCAACCACCACTAAGATCTGCGCCAGTGGCGGTTCCGCGCGGCCTCTCGGCCGTCGCTTCGTTGCTCACCCCCGCGTCCCTCCTACTCGTGTGCTACTGCACGCCGCCGACGGCCGGGTATGAGCGTCACGCTCAGCGCCATCCACTTTCAGGGCTAGTTGATTCGGCAGGTGAGTTGTCACACACTCCTTAGCGGATTACCGACTTCCATGGCCACCGTCCCTGCTGTCTATATCAACCAACACCGTTTCTGGGTCTGATGAGCGACGGGCGGGAAGTGAGGCGCCTAACCACCGGGCGTACGTGGTCATACCCGCAGCGCCAGTCCTCTTACCACAGAGTGGCCCACTGGGCTGCTCGCATTATCGGTTGTCCGGCTCCAAGGATCCAGCGAGTCGACTTCATAACCAATTTAAGTTTGGAAAGGTTTAGTCGTTTTCGCCCAAGACCTCTAATCCTCTCGCTTTACCAGAAAAACTTGTTTCAAATGAGCGCCAGCTTCCTGAGGAACCTCGGAGGAACCCAGCCTACTAGATGGTTCGATTAGTCTCTCGCCCCTATACCCAAGTGGGGCGATCGTTTGCACGTCAGAATTCCGCGGAGCCTCCACCAGAGTTTCCTCTGGCCTCATCCTGCTCGGGCATAGTCACACCAGCTTTCGGTCCTGCGTACACTCTCTTCCTCCGCCTCACCTAGCAAAGCGGACGAGAACGGTGCGGTGGTGGGGGGGCGCCTCGCCCAAAGGACAGTATCCCACCCTCGGACGGCCACACCGTCCTTTAACTTTCATTGCGCCAGGGGCTTCGGTACGGCCCTTCGACTTGCGTGCCCGTTTGACTTCTTGTCCTTGTGGTTCAAGACGGGTCGAAAGGCGCCCGCAAGTTGCAGACCCCGTGCACCTAGAGCGATCAGCCTTTCCGACTCGCACGAGCGAGCGGGCACTGAGGACACCCCGTACGCCTCACAGCGGGAGTCTGGCGGCTCCACCCTAGCCCGAAGGCCGAGCCGGCGCGGAACGTGGCTACTTCCTCGACCTTGCGACCGATCGGACGGGAGACTATACGTTTCTCTTCCGACCCGAGCCGGATGAGTTACCTGCCTTCGCCTCGTCCAATCGGGCCGATCAACGTCTTTCGCCACCCCAGAAGGCCGCGGGAGAAATGCGCGGCGACGGGCGACAGCAATTAACCACCCCTTCAGGGTTTCCCGATGGGAATCGCCGACGAACGGAGCGCCGAAGCCTCCCCTTGCGCTGCATCTCCCTGCCCACCGTAATGCTGGGCCCTTCCGTTTACGGGTTCTCGGCAGCTCACTCCTATTGACTCTCTCTTCAAAGTTCCTTTCAACTTTCCCTCATGGTACTCGTCATCTATCGGTCTCGTTGCCTAGTATGTAGCCTTGGATGGAGTTTACCACCCGGCTTTGGGCTGCATTCCAAAACACCCCGACTCTTGAAAGCCTACGGCCACCGGCGACGGGCGCCTGCGGGGGCCTAACACACTCTATGGGATGAGAGCCTCCCTTCAACAAAGGCGTCGGCTCCTCGTCCCCCCCGGTCAGCCACGGCTTCCTTACTCCACATTCCCGCACCGCCCTGGGACGCGGGGATTTCGGCGAGGGGCTCTTCCCGCTTCACCACTCGCCGCAACTTTGAGGGAATCCTGGTTACTTTCTTTTCCTCCGCTTATTAATATGCTTTAAATGCAGCGGGTGATCTCGCTCGATCTGGATGGTCGATTCCTAAAGAATTGAGAATGTTAGGTGTCTGTTCCTCGAGCAGCGAACGGGCCGCGCCGGCACACGCCAGCAGCGCTTTTCAAGCCTGAGCGCCTCGTAACCTTTGGGGCGGCACCCTACCTTCACCACCGCAGCGCTTTCTAGGCGTCTGATGGGATTTCCGGTCAGAACAGCTTGCGGATTTCCCGCTGGTTTCGCCTCCAAACCCCGGGACCGTCCGGCGCGCTCTCGGCACGGACACAGACGTTTGTGGAGGAGGGCCGCTTTCTATGGACCCTTTAAAGCTTCGCATCTAGTGACTCGCGCTCCGCGCCGTTGCACGGGCGCATATTACGGATGCGGTTGCCTTCGTATCCCGCGTATGCGTGGTCACCGCATACGCGATTTCTCGTATGTTTAACGACCCTCCGACGAACGAGGTCCGGGCCACCGGGGGTCCCGACCGAGCCATGTTGTGCGTTCAAACTGCATGATCATGTGTTCTTCATTCAATTTCTTCTCGCAGCTGGCTGCGTTCTTCATCGGCGCACGAGCCGAGCGATCCCCCACCGAGAATTGTCTTTGTTTTTTTCCGATGGCTTTGGTTTTTATCAAACATGTCGTGTACAAAAGAATAAGGTCAGGGCTGTCTCTACACCAGGAACGAAGCGGCCGGCCCGAGGCTATCTTTTAGCCCCAACAGCCGCGACTCCACCGGTGGATCGTGCCTTAAAACTGGCCCGTTGTTACTAAGGCCGAGGTCCCCCCCGGCTGCCGGTCTCCGCAGAGGTCCGCGGGCCCGGGGCGTGTTTACCCCCTGCCGGTTCAAGAATTTGTTCGCACTTCGAGGCGCCTACTCGCCCCCGGCCAGCCTGGTCGCTGGGACGGGACGACTCGCCTCCCACCTTCGCCGGCACACGCAGGACTACTAGCGGGTAAAGTGAATTCCGAGCCTTCCCCATCAGCTGGAGAGGAAACGGGGGCTTTCGACTCGCTTCTCAAGGCGAGAATCGCCCCCGCACCTTTCCATGACGGGCCCGCTCGCGGTGGGGGATGGGTTAATGGGCAGTGCCATTCAGCCCCCGAAGGGAGTGCCCCTCCACCGAGGTGTTTGGGTTGCAACACACCCGCATGACCATGCCAGGTGTGAACCTTTGATTACAACATTTACGGGGGCGGCCTTTGCCTTGGTCATAAGCACGTTACTGTTACTGATCCTTCCGCAGGTTCACCTACTGAAACCTTGTTACGACGACTTTTACTTCCTCGAAATTATCAAGTTTTATCAGTCTTTCTCGCCACAGATCGAGCCGGCGACCGGCCCGACCCGGGCCGTCCAAGGATCTCCTAAACCATTCAATCGTAGTAGCGACGGGCGGTGTGGACAAAGGGCAGGGACGTAATCAACGCGAGCTGATGACTAGCGCTTACTGGGAATTCCTCGTTCAAGGGAAATAATTACAAATCCCTATCCCAATCACGAAAGAGGTTCAACTGATTACCCAGACCTCCGGCCAATGGGCAGACACAACGCTGATTCCTTCAATGTAGCGCGCGTGCGGCCCCGACAGCTAAGGGCAATCACCAGACCTGTTATTGCTCAAATCTTCGCGTGGCTAAACGCCACTGTCCCTCTAAAGAAGTTGTCGCCCCCCCCTCGGGGCTGGTGGCCGCACTATTTAGCAAGCCAGATTCTCGTTCGTTAATCGGAAGTAACCTACCAATCCTCCACCAACTAAGAACGGCCAGGCACCACCACCCCAGAATCCAGAAAGAGCTCTCAATCTGTCAATCCTTAATGTGTCCGGGCCGGGTGAAGTTTTCCCGTGTTGAGTCAAGTTAAGCCGCAGGCTCACTCCTTGTGGTGCCCTCCGTCAATTCCTTTAAGTTTCAGCTTTGCAACCATACTCCCCTTCCCCCGGAACCCAAAACTTTGGTTTCCCGGAAGCTGCTAGCCGTGTCATTGGAGTACGCCGGCGAAATGCCGGTCGCATAAGTTGAGGTTTAACTAGGGCGGTAATCTGATCGCCTCGACCTCTAACTTTCTTTCTTGATTAATGAAGACATTCTTGGAAATGCTTTCGCTGTCGGTCGTCTTGCGGCCGATCCATAATTTCACCTCTCACACCGCAAAGACGATTCCCCCCTCAGTCCCTCTCAATCATTACCTCGGACTCCGAACACCAACGCAATAGAACCGAGGTCCCTATTCCCTTATTCCATGCTCTGCTGCTCAGAGGCTGTTGCGGCCTGCTTTGAACACTCCATTTTTTCAAAGTAAACGTTCCGGTCGCACCCGGCACTCAATTAAGAGAACCGGGCGCAACCGGCGAGGGAGGCTAGATCAAACAGTGCACCCCTTGCTAGGGCGAACCTAGCCTAATCCCTAATCCCACTACGAGCTTTTTAACTGCAGCACATTATAATCGTACTGGATCTGAATTACCGCGGCTGCTGGCACCAGACTTGCCCTCCAGTAGATCCTCGTTAAGGATTTAAAGTGTACTCATTCCAATTACAGGTCCTCGAAAGAGTCCTGTCTTGTTATTTTTCGTCCTACCTCCCGTGTCGATAGTGGTAATTTGCGCGCCCTGCTGCCTTCCTTGGATGTGGTAGCCATTTCTCATGGCTCCCTCTCCGGAATCGAACCCTTATTCTCCGTTTAAACCCGTTTACGACCATGGGGGATGCGCTACGAACCATCGAAAGTTGATAGGGCAGACGTTTTGAAGGATCTTTCCGCCCGGTACGATGACCGTGCTTCTGCTAAGTTAATCCAGATTCACCAACGAAGCCGGACAACCGAGTTGGCCTTGTTCCTAATAAAAGCACGCCTTCCGTAAGGACGGCGCTTGGTGGCATGTATTAGCTCTAGAATTACCACATTTTTCCATGTAGGGGCAACTCGTTCCATCCAAGGACCAGGACTGATTTAATGACCATCCCGCATTTCGCTTGATAGCAACTTGTACTACACATGGCATGGCTTATCTTGAGACAAGCCATATGACTACTGCGGATCAACCAGGTAATAGATCCGAAGATCTCGGCGGCGCTGACCCTAGGGCCGACCAGCCTCAAGTGTTCTCTAAGTTGCCAAAGTGACCATAGGTCGCAATGGGCCCCTGTTACCGCTACTAGGCGAGTGGGGCCAGTGACCTCTCGACCCCTCCCCACCATTCCGAACTCCGCCGGGTCCATTTTCAGAGTTATCCCCGCTCGTGTCTCGCACCACGCACATCAAAGTGCGCCCACGCTGAGAATCTCGCGAGGGCGCTTTCAAGAGACTCGCTCCTCTATGGGATCGGGGGGAGTCGGGCTGGCTGTCCTGACGTTTATGGCGTTGGCTGCCGGTCTTAGGAGCAGTAGTCTTCCGCGCTGCTTTTGCATAACAGGCGGTCGCACATCGCTCTCTCTCTCCGTCATTATCCGTGCCAACATTTGTGGCTTGCTGTTCGCTAGGTCTCGGCGGCCTCCCCCCCAAACACGCACTAACGCGCTCAGAGCGGACGCTTCAAATTCCCCTGTCTACCTATAGGCAGTATTAAAAATATAAGGTTATTTACTTTGTAATGTAATTCGGTATATATTATGACATTCGAGTCCGAGGTTAGCTTTTTCATATTAGACCACCCCGTCTTAATCTATATACGTGTTTCTGGCCCGAACCAGGCCCCAGCCGCTACAGGCCGGCTTTTTTGACCTCTGGCGCATGCTACATTTTTGTACACAACCCAATGTAACGCTACGAAAGCGTCCCTCGATCAAAATCCCAGATTTCGCATCTGGCACCCGTCCATTTTTTAGCTCTCTCCAGCGGAAGCCGCTCTCGGTAAAATCCACTACTAGTGGGTAAAACGGCCCGTCTGCGCCTACAAATGTTTGGCCCAAATCCTACCCTCTCCAAACCCAAAACCACGCCCCGGGCCGGTCCGGGCAAACCCCGACCCGATGGGCCCGTGCTGGGGAGACATCTCCCCTATAAGTAAATAACTTTCTTGTCCCCGGCAGTTGGGCGCCCAATGGGCACCTTCGTTTCTATCGCGTCATAACTGAACCACATACCACCGGGGTGGTCTGCGATCAGACACCGGCAAGGCGGGGCACTTTCTAATGCAAGCGGTATGGGACCCTCAACGCCATCTCCTAGGTAGCATGCGGAAAAACCGAAACATGGCCAACAATTAGTCGGCAAGATACGGGCAATTCCCTGACGAAGTAGGTGGAGACACCGCTTACCTGGCCGGGCCACGGCAGGGACATTCACTTAGCTGGGCCACGGCAGCGACATTTCTTATCTTGGCGGGCCACGGCAGTGTCGTGAGATCACTCTTAGGCAGGGCCACGGCAGCGACATTTCTTATCTGGTTGGGCCACGGCATGGATATTCACTTAGCAGGGCACGGCAGCGACATTTATTATCTGGTCGGGCCACGACAGGGACATTCACTTAGCAGGGGCCCCGGCAGCGACATTTCTTATCTGGCGGGCCACGCAGGGATATTCATTAGCCCGGGGGGGGCCACGGCAAGCACACTTCTTATCTAGCCGGCCCACGGCAGTTGCATTCAATTAGCAGGGCCACGGCAGTGACACATTTATCAGCAGGCCACGCCAGGGATATTCACTTAGCCGGGCCACGCAGGCACACTTCTTAGCTAGCCGGGCACGGAAGCGCAAATTGTCCACCAAGCCAGGCCACGGGCCGCGCCATTTTCCACCAAGCCGGGGCACGGCAGCGAGTGCCGGTGCGGTTTGCAAATAGTTGGGTTCATGTCTTCGCTCACCTTAGGGGCAGATTCTTGGCAAACACATGCCTAATAGGCAGCACGTCCCGCAAATCAAAATTCCACAGCAAAGCCTGGCGCCGCACCTACACGGGATGTGGCAGCGCAATAGCAACAAGGCCATCTCCCCTTACCCCTAGCATAACGCGCGACCGCCACAGATATGTAGGTGCGTGTTCTTGTGCAGCAACAGCAATGACGCGCAGCTGGTTGCGCAACAACAAGGATGGCGCGAGAGGGGTGAGAGGAGAAAAATGGGTTTCGATGCTGGCTTATTCAATAACACGCGCGATTACCCTCTTGGTTTAATATTAGCTATGTGTATTCCCATAGTTACAGAACCTACAATATTTTGTGGTAGTTTGTGGTATGTGATCTTATCATTGAACATATAAAGTGTGGTACATTCAAGTACATCCCGCACCCGACCCACACCATGTAAGCCTATAACAACAAGGTTCCCTGGGCCCGGAACTTCTCTTGCAGCCCTGTACATTGTGGCCTATGGTGCAGCTTTTTGTTTATTACTGTGGTATATTGTAGTAATATGAGAGTTACTCTCTAATTGGTACAGTTATGATTTATCTACTACTAAGCATACGTCCACAATACGCCCTGTTAGGATACAATGTTTCGCGACTACTTTGCTCTTTTTCCCAGTCTATGAAAGCCCAAAAAGGCAGTTATCTTTCAAAAAGTGCTTTTCAATGTAATTTCGGCGAACGTAAGGGTTAATCGCTCAAAAAACACAACTTTGCACAACTGATCTCAACCCGCCTCACAGAGACACACTCTACCGCTTCATGTGAATGCATACTGCAACTTCTGACAAAATCTCATACCTGTTTTTTTTTTTTTTCTTTTTTTTTTCCCCTCCACGCGCACGAACTTCAACTAGCCGGCCACGGCAGCGAAACTTCAACTAGCCGGGCCACGGCAGGCAGCCGCAAACGGTTTTCACCAAAGTAGGGCCACGGCAGCGGGCTTTTCCCAAGTAGGGCCACGGCAGCCACTTTTCCCCCAAGTAGGGCCACGGCAGCCACTTTTCCCCCAAGTAGGGCCACGGCAGCCACTTTTCCCCAAGTAGGGCCACGGCAGCCACTTTTTACCAAGTAGGGCCACCGCAGGTTACGTGGTGGGAGCAAGTCGCATCATTCTGGTATTTTATGTACCACAGTATAGTATACAAATCGCACAATTGCAGGATACATCACGTGGCAGGGCCAAAGCAACTACCCCGCCGGGCCACCACGGCAGGTGCATGGCCAAGAGGTGTTGA
>JAMKCH010041398.1:0-21904 GCA_023653785.1 Ophioderma brevispina
CAATACAATATAATTTACATAGAATGAAATAATTTAGTGCTCATTAGGGTCGGACCCCATTTGCTGTTTTACGAAAACACAGCAATATGGGGAGGTTTGTTTTGTGGCAAATATTCTTAGTTATTTTAATCTGAATTTAAATAGTGAAAAAAATCTAGTGAAAAAACAGCAATACAATTAAAATACATTAGATGTGAAATAATATAGTGCGTGTTTGTCAAACACCGTACAGAAACCAAGCAAATAAAATAAAAATACATGTAAGAATTGAAATATATAGTGCTTGTGTTGGTCCAAACACAGCCACGAACACAGCAAAACAATAAAATAACATCTAGAATTGAAGTATATAGTGCTGTTGTTTGTAACACATGCATTAGCACAAAACACAGCAATTATAATTAAATACATTAGAATTGAAATAATATAGTGATTTGTTTGTCAAACATAGCACAGAACACAGCAAACTAATAAATAAAAAAATACATTATGAATTGAATTACTATAGTGATTGTGTTGTCAAACTTAGCACAGAACACAGCAATCTAATAAAATACATAAGAATTGAAATAAATTTAGTTGCTGTGTTTGGCAACACAGCACAGACCAAACAGCCAAAAACAATAAAATACATTGAATGAATCATTAGTCGATGTGTTTGTCAAACACAGCACCGAACACAGCAAAATAATAATACATTAGATTGAATTAATATAGTGCGGTTTGTCAAACATGCACAGAACACAGAATATAATAACAATACATAAGAATTGAAATAATTCGTGCTGGTTTGTCAACCACAGCACAGAACACAAGCAATATAATAAAATACATAAAGAAGGTGAAAATAAGTATAGGCCGTGTTGTCAAACATAGCACAGAACACAGCAATATAATAAAATACATAAGAATTGAACAATTTCGTGATGTGTTGTCAAACACAGCACGAACAAAGTGCAATAAAAATAAAAATTACATAGAATTGAAATATATAGTGCTGTGTTTGTGGTTCAAAACACGCACAGAGAGAAACACAGCATTTTGAAACAATAAAATACATTAGATTGAAGAGAACTAATATAGTCTGGCTGTGTTTGTCAAACACAGCCACAGAACATCAGCAAAACAATCAAACTACATTATGACTTGAAAATAATATGTGCTGGTTGTCCAAAATAGCACAGAACCACAAAAATAATAAAATACATTAGAATTGAATTAATATGTGCTGGTTGTCAAACTATACACAGAAAAACAGCAATATAATAACTTACATAAGAATTGAAAATAATTTGTTGCTGTGTTTGTCAAACCCAGCACAGAACACAGACATAATAATACAATACAAAGAAATGAAATAATTATAGTGTGTGTTTGTCAAACACAGCACAGAACACAGCAAAAACAATAAAATTACATTAGAATTGAAATAATATCGTGCTGTGTGTTGTCAACAAGCACAGAACACAGAGCAAAATAATTAAATACTTAGAATTGAAGTAATATAGTCTGTGTTTGTCTAAAAAATAGCCAGAACACAGCAATCAATTAATAAAATAACATAAGAAATAAAAAATTTTCGTGCTGATGTTTGTCAACCACAGCAAGAACACAGCAATATAATAACTATAATAAGAAATGAAATAATATAGTGCTGTGATTTGTCAAAACATTAGCACAAGAACACAGCAATATAATCAAAATACATAAGAGTTGAAATAATTTCGTGCTGGGTTGGTGTCCAAACCACAGCAAGAATACAGCAAAAAATAACATACATACAGAATTAAATAATATATAGTGCTGTGATTTGTCAAAAAACAGCAAAGAACCACAGCCAAAACAGATAAATACAGTAGAATTGAAATCATATAGTCGCTGTGTTTGTCAAACCCAGCACAGAACACAGCAAAACAATAAAATACATTAGACTTGAAAAATAATATAGTGTGTGTTGGTTCAAACATAGCACCAGAACACAGCACCTAATACATACATAAGATTGAAAATAATCTTGGGCGCTGGTTGTCTAAACACAGCAAGGAACACGCAATAAAATAAAAAACATAAGATGAATAATATAGTGCTGTGTTTGTCAAACACAGCCACAGACCCAGCCCCAAAACAATAAAATACATTAGCATGAAATAATATGTGCTGTGTTGTCAACACAGCACAGAACACAGCAAACAAATAAAATCCATTAGAATTGAAATAATCATGTGATGTGTTTTGCTCCAAACCCTAGCACAGAACCACAGCAAAATTAAAATACATTAGAATTGCTCTAATTATTAGTGCTGTGTTTGTCAACATAGCACAGAACACCGGACTATAATAAAAGCACCATAAGACCAGAATTTGAATCAGTATTTGTGCGGTGTTTGATCAAACACAGCCACAGGAACACAAGCAATTATAATAAAACATAAGAAATGAGAAATGAAATAATATAGTGCGGTGTTTGTCACAAAACCACAGCAACAGAAACAGCAACAAAACAATAAAATACTTAGAATTGAAATAATGATAGTGCTGTGTTGTCCAACATTCGCACAGAACACTAGCAATATGTAAAAAAATTACATAAGAATTGAAATACATGTCTTGCTGTTTTGTTCAAACACCGGCATCCACAGAACACAGCAAATAAATAAAATACATAAAATTGAAAAAGAATATCGTGCGGTGTTTGTCAACACAGCAAGAACACAGCCAAAACAATAAAATAATTAGAATTGAAAAAATATAGTGCTGTATTTTCAAAACAAAGCAAAAAACAACAAAACAATAAATACATTAAGCAATTGAAATAATCATTAGTGCTGTGTTGTCAAACATAGACAGGAAACACAGCAATATAATAAAATACATAAGCATTGAATAAATTTCGTGCTGGTTTGTCAAAAACACAAGGCACAGAAACAACAGCCAATACAAAATAAAATACATAAGAATGAAATAATTAGGCTGTGTTGTCAAAACACAGAACAGAACCACAGCAAAACACCTAAAATACATGTAGATTGATAATAATTAGTGCGGTGTTGTCAAACAAGCCACGAAACACAGTACAAAATTCACTAAAAACCTTACGAATTGAACTAATGTCAGTCGAGGTTTGTCAAAACAGCACAGACACAGCAAAAACAATATACAATACATTAGAATTGAACTTAATATAGTGCTGGTTTGTAAAACACGACAGAACCACGGGGCAAAATATAAAATAACATTAGATTGATTAAATAGTGCGTGTTTGTCAAACATAGAACAGAAACAGCAATATAATAAATACTAAGAATGACAATAATATAGTCCTGTGTTGTCAAACATGCACAGAACACAGCAATATAATAAAATACATTGAATGAAATAATATAGTGCTGTGATTGTCAAACCCAAGCAAAGAACACAGCAGTCTAATCAAAATACATACGAAGTGAAATAATTTCGTGCTGTGTTTGGTGATAAGTTGTAATGTAGTGCAGTAGCTTTGTAGCGTATAAGGCCCTCACACTGCGCCTTGGGGATGCAATTTTCAAACAAGCATATCCCCTTTTCGGTCTTCCTCAGGGGGTTATGTGGTCGGGGGGCCTTCTCTTTATCATATTGTAACACATTACTGTATAGGCATATCAAATCATCCGGAACACAATATTGCATGTATGCTGTTTGATGTGCAGCTCTATTGACATTTGATCCTAAGATTGATGTGATGCCAAAAATGATGTCAAAAGACTCTCTCCTTGTATTGATGAAATCAAGTGAGTGGCCATGCGCTGTTGTAAAACAAACCTCAAATTGAATGATGAAAAAGATCGGAATTTTCATCGCCTAGGTTCATCCTATACACAAGGTCTGCACTCAAAGATATTACACAGGGTCGGGACAGGGATGTTCCCCCAGTCCCTGAGCAATGAGAGAAACCTTGCCCTCGTGTCGTGTTTGAGCGACCATGTTATGACTGAAACTGTAAAGGTCATCATATTACCGTTGTGATATTTCCACCTTCGCAATATTTAACGGATCCGCCGCTTTATCACCATTTGAGAGTTGTCCTCATCTCGTCCGTTTCATGATTTATCTGCCATGCACTATGCCAATTCCTTTTGTATGGAATGTCGCCAGAGATCGGAGTAAAATTCAGATTTTGACGAATAGCGCAGCCAGGATGGTAGTGTCAGATCTGCATTATAAGTGGACACCAGCCACACCATTCTTAGACGAGCTCCATGGTCACCACTTAGTGAGCAGAGCGCGTTGTCTTTAAGCTTGGCCGTCTTACTTACAAGGGAATTTCCGGACAATTGCCATCTGACTTGTCCGAATACCTCTATTCGTATATTGCCCTGCCGGCCAATTGCGGATCTGCAGATGACAAACGCTCCTCACTGTTTCCTCGCACAAAAAGTTCCATTGGGGGTGACAGGGCTTCAGCAATTAAGGCGGACCTCCCTTGTCCAAACTTTGATACACATTTTGGACACAATCAAACTATGTCAAATCAAAATGGCCAAATTGGGACCGTCATTTGACATACTTTTTGATTACTGTTTTTTAACATAAATGTCAAAGTATGTCAAAACCATTGTGACATAGTTGACATATCATCAAATATGTGTCAAGAAACCATTTGCTCAGTTTTGACATATTGTCAAATGTATGTCAAAAACATGATGTCAAATGGCGGTCCAATTCTGACACATTTGATTTGACATAGTTTTTGATTGTGTCACAATTGTAATCAAAGTTTTGGACAATAATTGGATTGATACCTTTGATACACTCAAAAAATCATTTATTGACATGTTTTACATATCAAATGTATGTCAAATGAAACCATTTGATAGAGTTTTGACATATGTCCAATGTATGTCAAAGTGGTGGTCAAATGATATTGTTCCAATTCTGATTTCGTTTTGACATAGTTTTTGATTGTGTCAAAGCTGTATGAAATTGGTCATGAAACATAGTGGATGCATCTGAAGCACTACATGTATACCTGTGAAAACATTGGACATTATTTCAACCCACATGTACATGTCAAACGTGTGTCAAACCTACGTCCTACGTCAAACTGTCATCCGGTTCTAACCTTTTGCATTCGCAATACAGGCGGTCGTCCGTGTCTGCATTGGACGAGACTTGTTTTCCTGATGTCATGTTACATTGGAAGAAGCCACATCCAATACGTCCATGGATGATGTTTCAACGAAGATCCGTATTGAATCCACGTGATACTTATTGCCACTGAGTGGTTCCCAGAACACACACCATAACTCTCTTACACGGAACCACACGATTGGCTAGTTACATTTACAAACTAAACATTTTTTTGTTTTATATTTTTTCTAACCAATCACACAGTCGATCATATTGGCCATGCGTTTGAGTCTGAATTTCAACTTGGCGTGCACTGGCAGGTTCACATTAGTGTGCTGTTTTTGCGTCTATGACGCCCTTTTTCCCAAAGGTGGACGCACTTTGGTCTAGGATAGAGTAAAAGTTTGCGGCTTAGTTGACGCAAAATATAGCCACTTAAAACTATACAAAATACAGAGTTTGCTTTGGCACATGGTCACAATATTGTATCATTTCACCTCAACAATAATTATCTGGTACTAGTAATACCTGTAGGAAATCTGACAATAAATATAGGTTTAATAAAATTGACTGTATTATACGTCTTTTTATTTAGTCCACTAACCTCTCTCACTGTTCCCAAAGGTATTCAAAAATCAAGATATACCATTCCTTTTTGGAGTTTAAAGGGGTCATCAGGGTAATTACTTTACAATATGCCCAGTCTAAGTTTTGGAAGTGGATGTGTATGGATTGTTAGCATCATTAAAGGTGCAACAAGGAATTCAAGACATTAATATTTTCTCTTCTGTGAGATGTAGTGATTTTCATACGATTAGACACTTAATAGACTCCCACCTTTATTTGGTTACAATAATTTAAAATGAAACAAACAACACTGATTTGTATATGCGTTATAGTTCATGAAAAGCCATGAGGCTGAATACAATTTGGCTCCTATACGCAATTATTTCCACAATTATAGGGACCAAAGTAACACTTTTCAGCTTAAACCATTTCAGATGGGGATATTTTTGGATGAAAAGCTGTAACATTGCAAAATCAAATTTTCACATTTTTAGGACACCTGTTATTTGAAATCTCTCGTTGCACTTAAGTATTACCACATGCTCAAACTTGACACGCATATAATATGGAAGTTGACGCACTTTTTCACCCTCAGGGAAACATAATTTGCGTCCAAGTAGACCCACTTTTTTTCAAAACCTAGTGTAACCCTGGTTACTGGGATGTGAATGTCAGCCTTTATGGTTAAAAATTAGACTGGCAAGAACAAATGCAACCACTGCCGGCACACCATATTGCAAAGAATTCTGATCATCTAAATTGACAGAGTTTTGATTTTGTGATCTACAATCATGTGTATACTTGGAAAAATGCCACAAATTTGTAAAATTTGCAGTTTAATCCGGTCAAAAGAGTTATATGTGTTTTTTTTTTTTTTTTTTTATCAAATGAAAAAGTAAGTAAAAAGTGAAAAAGCAAGCAAAGAGAGTTGAAAATACCGCTAAAGGACGAGGGCAGTCGGGGAGAGGGGGGGTATGCGAGGATTGAGAGGGATGACAAAAAAAGATGGAGACCCGCGGAGGAACGCAGGGGGGAAAAAAAAGGGGGTCGTTGGGAGGGAATGGAAATAACATGACCAACAAATAATTTGAAACATTAGATTAAAACAAATAAAAAAAACAATGAGAGTGAACATTAAAAGATGATACATTGTGAAAGCAAATTCTTCTCTCTATCGAAGTATCACACTTCACATGATAGGCTATAAAGGGTAACATGTAGATGAATGGTAAGGCCCGACTGTAATTCAGATCGCACAGCAAAAAAAAATTTCAAAGCAATTACTGAGTTTCTATTTTTAGGGCTTTTTAAATTGGCTATTGTTTCAGATAATTAGATATTTATAACTGTTTAAATTCTAATAATGACTTTGTCGAAAAATTGGTATATGTCATTATTTTAAGCCAGCAGTTCTTAGCAAGCGATATGGCCCTGCGTTTTGAACCCAGTTTGGTAGATTTTCCGGTTGCTAAATTTGTCACAAAATAATTTATTCTCTATTGATGCATACTTCTAGCAGAATGAAACTCAATTCAATGCACGTGAGGATCCAAGTAAATGATACAACCCAGAAAGTAACAAAAATAATATTATGAATAGAGCATCGGAGAAACTGGCGGGCACAGAATTAAATAAAGACGAGAAATCACGGTCTCGACAGGTCCTCGCGCTATCTACACCAGGTGAGATTTACAGCTGGACCACAGAGGACTGTGTTTTATGTGAATACTGTACCATGAGAAAACGAGCGCTAATTCTTTCATCCTATTTTCCGCAAGTTCAAGCGGCCATAATTATTTTTAGAAGTGGGCCTAGGATGGCAATGATTCTAGATAATCTATGACGATGGGCCCCCGGAAAACTTCAATGCATTCTAGGATCAAGTAAATGATACAACCCGCGAGAAATGTAACTCGACAAATACAGCCTCTAAAACTGGCGAGTACAGAATTAAATCAAGACGAAAAAATACACGGTCTCGACCTGTCCTCTCGCTCTCTACATTAGGCGTGAGAATCACCACTGGACCCCAGAGGATGTGTTTACGTGGATACCAGAAAACAGCGCTGTCTTTATTGCATAGTTTTCAAGCAGGCTAATGCAGATTTTTTGAAGGGTGGGCCTATGAAATGCACTATATTCTTCGAGCTGGTATCCCGTAATCAGTCCTCTGTGTTCATGGCAATCTCATGTCTAGAAAGCGAGAGGACCGGTTCGAGTAACCGTGTATTTTTTCACATCTTTATTTAATTCTGTGCTCTCAGTTTCTCCCGTTTCTCCGAGCTCTGGAAAATATTATTCCTCTTGTAAAATGCAGATCATTTATTGGCTTTGGAATTAAATATTTAGCCTCCACCACCTACTACCCTACTTACCATAAGAAAAGTATATATATGTGTGAAGGGCAAGAGGTAAAGCACGTCAACACAGAGGATAAAAATTGGACCGATCTAATCGGGAGAGCGGATATGATAGAGAGGACGGACACACCAATTTTTTTGTGGAAAAATGTTCTGAGTAGAGGCAAGCAGAAATTATCTTCACACCCATATTTCTTTATCTTCACAAACAACACATATTTGAGTTTCTTAGCTCAAGAGCTTTTAGAAATTGTATATTTTTACTATGAATGACCTGCTGCCTTTTTTTTTAATGTGCAATGATCTTTGCGACATACATAAAATGTGCTCGATCTGTTTCCCTTTCAAGACAAATCAATGGTGACAATCAATTAATTAGCCAACAGCCAAATTAGTCACTTTTGGTCCAATGATTAATTTGTGTATATTACTGAAATATTTTATGTAGAATGCAAATTTTTTTCATTCCACTATTTTATGTAATCTTCATACCTGTAAAATATATGAAATGTTAAGTGTATACATATCTTAAAGTGAATTACCATTACCACCCTTCAGAAGGCAAAAAATAAAAACATCAAAATTGAGGATTTAGTTCTATTGCTTTTTGTTTATGACACAATCGGAAGCTTCCGTTCAAAAGTTATGGTCGAAATTGTAACTTCGCAAATTGAAATCGCTTATATTTCTCTGTTTTTTATTGTTTCTCAAGCTGCCGATATTTATTTTTTTTCCACTTAAAAAAACATGTGTATCTCAAAAGTAAATACGCTTTTGACCTCTAATTGCCCACAGTTATTGCATGTTTGTGATATTCAGCACTTTTCTAACATAATCGATTAAAATACAGTTCTAAAATATACTAAAACTTAAAAAACCGTGTTTCTAGACTACATTGCTGATATATCGTGAACGTGAATTTTACGACGTGTCATACTTCAGCAAGGATATTAAATAGATTTATCTTAAAGAGATTGGATACAAAGCAAATTAAAAAATATACTTATTGGACTATGCATTGAACTAAATAATGCCACTAGCCCTAGGGGAACTTGTTTACAAGAGTTATTGGTCCGAGAAAGGCAAACAATTATTTTTTGCCAACTGTGCACGCAATGGGCACTGGCATTTTCTAGTTCAATGCATAGTCCAATAAGCGTATGTTTTTAAATTTGCTTTTTATCCCTCTCTCTAGATCAATCGTGTTTGAGAAATCATTGCTACAATGATGACATGGCGTTAAAATTCACTTTTGAGATATCGGCATGTAAGCTTAGAACACACTTGTATAAAATTAATTAGAATAATCAGTGATTTCACTTTCACAATGTTGTGGGAAATTAGAATCAACGCGTAGTTACTTTTTGAGAGAGTGAGTTTTTAAAAGTGGAAAAAAATAAATACGCACCTTGAGAAAACAAACAGAAAATGAAGAGATTTCATTTTGGGGGGGGAAGTTACATTTTCGATCATACTTTTGAACGAAGCTCCGATCGTCAATCAAACAAACCGCAATAGATAAGGCTAATTTTTTCCTCATTTCAATATTTGTAAATTTATTTTAGGCCCTCTGAAGGGGTATTCACCTTAAAATACAAAATTTGACTTCATTTTAGCTGTTACATTATATATCAGTGCCTTGGCTCCCCCAAGTCATGTTTTTAAAACTAAAATTCCCATTTATAGAATTCCATGTCACTTCATAAAACTTATGGTACTATTGTAAAGTCTCATCACAACTTTTTTAGTTTGATTATGATTTCTATCATATTTGTACATGCACTAGCATTTACGATTACAAGCCCAAATTACCAGAAATAGGCAAAACTTGAGTTATTAAGAGCACCACATGACCGATCCAGACACCATGACTAGCATTTAAAGTGACAGGCGAGTTTTTGAGATACACATTTCTCTCAAAGTTGTACTGGATCATTGTAGACCACTACTGAAAATGTTATTTGTGATCTTGGACAACCGGTACAAAAGGAAAACGGCAAACCTTGTTGTTGAAAATTGAACTTGCTTATGCTATCATAATCCTCCCTCTTGAACACCATGCTTTGAATTTCCTGTCGTGCACGACAGAAAAAAATACTAAATCAAATCATACTTATATTGCAAAGACGGCGATTCGCGTATTCACTTCAAGGGGTAATACCGGGAATCGCAGTCCAAATATGCAAAAAACTAGGGTTATGGATAAAATTAGGGCGTTTTCTTTCTGGAAATGTAATGTCTCTGGAAAATCGATTGATCTATTTTTTTATCAACCCTGTTTTTTTGCATATTTGGGAATGCTTACCAAAGTATACAAAATCAGACGGGAACTTTCTTTTTTTTTAAAAAAAAAAAAAAAATTATAGTATTTTTTTCTGTCGTGCACGACAAGAAAATTCAAAGCATGTTTTTTCAATAGGGAGATTAATGATACCTAAGAAGTTCATTCAAAACCAGGTTTTGCAGTTTTCTTTGTACCGGTTTGTCCAATCACATGTCCAGTTTAGTGGTCACAACTGATCCATACAATTTGAGAAAATGTTTCCTCAAAAAATCTCCTGTCATTTAAAAGCTATTCAGGGATGCTCTGGATCGTCATGTTTTGCTCTTAATAACTCAATTTTTCCTATTTGCTGGACATTTGGACTTTTAATCGAAATGCGTGCCATGTCCAAATAGGATAGAAATCATAATCAAAATAAAAGCTTTGATGATAATTTAAAATAGTACCTAAGTTTATGATAGTCATGGATTCTATAAATGGGAATTTAGTTTTAAAAACAAGTGACTTGGGGGAGCCAAGGCACTATAATAATGTTAACGTAAATTGAAGTCAATTTTTGTATTTAACGGGGGAATTAACCCCCTTCAGAGGGCCAAAATAAATTCTACAATAGTGAAACTGATGAAAAATTACCTTTCTATTGCTTTTTTGTTTGATGACGCATTGGAGCTTCCGTTCAAAAGTATGATCGAAAATGTAACTTCCCAACTGAAATCTCTACTATCATTTTCTTATTGTTTTTCTCACGTGGAATTTATTTTTTTCCACTTTAAAAACTCATCGTCTCAAAAAGTAATAAGCTTGATCTCTAACTTTCCACACTATTGTGAAAGTGAATCACTTATTATCTATCTTGTTTTATTAAAGTGGATAGTTCTAAGCTTACATGCCGATATCTCAAAAGTGATTTTAACGCCATGTCATCCTCGTAGCAATGATTTCTCAAAAACTGATGATCTTAGAGAGATGGGATACAAAAGCAAATTAAAACATACTTATTGGACTATGCTTGAACTAGAATATGGCCACTTGCCCCCATGGTGCAGCAGTTTGGGCAAAAATATTGTTTTCCTTTCTTGTCCAATGACCTCCCTTAAACCAAGGTCCCCTAGGCGAGGGGCATGATTCTAGTTCAATGCAGGTCCAGAAGGATATTTGAAGGTGCTTGGGAGCCCACTCTTGAGATAAAGCATGTTTGAGAGAGCCGTGCGGGCAATTAGGACACGTCGTTAAAATTCACGTTCAAATATACAGCAAGTTAGTCTAGAAACCTGTTTTTTCAAGTTGAGTATATTTTAGAGGTTATTTTATATCTAGAGTATTGATTAGAAAAGTGCTGAACGATTCACAAACATGCCAGATAACTTGTGGCAATTAGAGGTCAAAAGCGGTTTACTTTTTGAGATACAAGTTTTGTGAAGGGGAAAAAATAAATATCGCAGCTGGAGAAAACAATAAATACATAGAATATACGAGATTTCAATTTGCGAAGTTTACATTTTCGACCATACTTTTGAACGGAAGCTCGATTGGTTGTCAAACAAAAAGCAGAGAACACATCCCTCAATTTTGATGTTTTTTTTTGTTTTGCCTTCTGACGGGAAATGCCACTTTAATGATATTAAAACTTAAACAGTTCATATCTTCAGAGAGAAACGATAACGGTGCGTAGCAATGAATAGTAGGAATAAAGGGGAAAGCAGGAGAAGCAAAAAAGCTTCCCCTGTCTGCCCGGCTTCCCTCCCCTCGTGGACCAACCCCCCCCCTTTGCCTTCTTCCCTACCCTGTCTTCCTTCCTCTTCCCCCTTCCTCCTTGACCCCCCCGTGCCGCCTCTTGGCTGTTGGCTCCTTCATTGCTTCTGTCCCTCTTGGCGTGAAAGGGAAAAGATCGAGCACATTGTTTTAAAATTGTCGCAAAGATCCTTGCACATAAAAAACTTTGCAGCGGTATCATAGTAAAAAAATATACAATTCTAAAAGCTCTTGAGCGAAGAAACTCAAATATGGTGTCTGTTTGTGAAGATAAAGAATATGGGTTGAAGATAATTTTATTGCTTGCCTCTACTCAGACATTTTTTTCCACAAAAAAATTAGGTGTTTGACTTGCTTTAACCCTCTTGCCCTTCCACATACTATGATACTTTCTTATGGTACATGTCGGTAGGAGTGGTGGAGGAAATATTTAATCCAGAAGCAAAATGAATGCATTTTACAGAGAATAATATTTTACAGAGCTCGGAGAACTGAGAAACTGGCGAGCACAGAATAAAATAAAGGAATGCAAAATATCATCTCGAGCTCCCGGGGGGGTCCACTCTCCTTACTGACATGATGATTGGCCACTGAACCCCAGCGGACTGATTACGTGGATACCAGCTACCGAACTAATTGCTCATAGGCCCACCTCTAAAAATATAATAAGCCTGCTTGAAACTCTGAAAATAAGACAGCGCCGTTTCTCTGTGTAATCCACTAACCCACTCCTCTGGGTCCAGTGTGATTCTCACGCCTACTGTAAAAGAGCGAGAGGACCAGTTCGAGACCGTGTATTTTTTTCGTCTTTATTTTAATTTCTGCGCTCGCCAGTTTCTCAGAGCTCTGTAATTTGTCGAGTTAATATTCTCGCGGTTGTTATCATTTACTTTGATCCTCGCTCCATTGAGTTTTGCGCATCGTCCATGATTCTGCAGACTATGCATCAAGCCCCCCTCTAAAAATATATTATGGCCGCTTGAAACTCTGAAATGAACTGAATACATTAGCGCTCGTTTTTCTCTGGTACATGTATTCACATAAAACACAGTCCTGTGGTCCAGGTAAATCTCATGCGTAGATAGTGAGAGGACTGGGTTCGACCGTGTATTTTTCGTCTTTTATTTAATTCTGTGCTCGCCAGTTTCTCCGAACTCTATTATAGATATGAAATTTTGTGACTTTGGGGGTTGTATCATTTACTTGATCCTCACGTGCATTGAAATGAGTTTCATTCCTGCTAGATTATGCATCAATAGAGATAATATTTGTGACCAATTTCGCAACGGAAAAGCTACCAACTGGTTCAAAACGCATGGCCATATGCTTGCTAATGAAATTGATGCTTAAATAATGACAATGATACCACATTTTAAGACAAATATTATATAAATTTAAACATTTATAATATCTAATTATAAGGAAAAAATCAATAAAAAGCCCTAAAAATAGAAACTCATATAAAAAAAAAAAGAAAAAAAAAAAGGTAATTGACCTTTAATTTTGCTTTGCGATCTGAATTACATAGGAGCCTACATCATCGACATGTATTTATAGACTCATTTGTATGTGATACTGCTATAGAGAAAGAATTTGCTTTCACAATGTCCATTTTCATTATTCCCATCTCCTTGTTTTTTGTATTGTTTTTTAATCCATGTTGTTCAATTATTTGTGTCATTTATACTTTACTGTTTCATTTGAGAAAAAAAAAAACAAAAACATAGCATTTTTGACCAGATTAAAACTGCCCAAATTTTACAAATTTTGAAATTTGAACAATTTGAATTACTTTTTGGACCAAAACGGTATGTAGATCACAAAATCAAAACTCTTCAATTTAGATGATCAAATGTCTTTGCAATATGGTTGTGCCGCATTGGTTCATTGTTCTTGCCAGTACAATTTATTACCATGTCAAGGTCGACATCACTCCCATCACCAGGGTTCACACTAGTTTTTGAAAAAAGTGTGTCTACTTGGAGGCAAATTTGTTTCCCTGGAGTTGAAAAGGTGCGTCAGACTTCCCATTATATGCTCCAGGTTTGAGCACTGTTTTATACTTAAAGGTGCAGCGAGAGATTTCAAAGAACAGGTGTCCCTAAAAAATGTGAAAATGCGATTTGGGCACGGGTGTAAGCTTTCGATCAAAAATATACCCATCTGAAAGTGTAGCGGAAAATTGTTGCTTTGGTACTATAATTGTGAACGAATTTCGTATAGGAGCAATATGGAATTCGCCTAGGTTTCATGAAATATAAGCATATACAAATCATGTTTTTCATTTTTAAATATTTCTGTCCCAAATAAAAGGTAGGAGTCTATTAAGGGTCTAATTATATGAACATCACTACTATCACAGAAAATATGGATGACTTTAAATCTCGTGTGCACCTTTAATGACTGCTAACAATCCATACACATCCACTTCCAAAACTTAGACTGGCCATAGTGTAAAGTTAATTACCCTGATGACCCTTAAACCCAAAGGAACTGGAGTATCTTGATTTTTGAATACCCTTTGGGACAGTGAGAGAGGTTAGTGAACTAAATAAAAAAGAACGTAAATACAGTCAATTTTAACCTATATTTATTGTGAGCAGATTTCCTACATGTATTTAATATAAAGAATAATTATTTGTTTAGTGAAAAATACAATAATTGTGACCATGTGCCGAGCAAACTCTGTGAATTTTGTATGTTTTCAGTTGCTATATTGTTGCGTCAACATAAGACGCAAACTTGTACTCTACTAGACAAAGTGCGTCCACCTTTGAAAATGTGCGTCATAGACGCACAAACGCACACAATGTGAACCCTGCCAGTCAGCACTGTGAAATCAGACCAACCCGGGCCAAATGATTGACTGTGTGATTGGTAGAAAAAAAAAACAAAAAAATGTTTTTAGTTAAATTGTAAATAGCCAACTAGTTATGTGTTCCTGTGTAAGAGAGTCAATGTGTGTGTTCTTGGGAACCAATCAGTGCCATAAGTATTTCACGTGCTAATCAATACGATCTGTGTTGGGGAACATTCATCCAGGACTGTTTGGTGTTGGCTTCTTCCAATGATACATGTACATCAGAAACAAAGTCTCTCCAATGCAGCCACTGACGACCATCGTAGTGCGAATCAAGATTAGAACCCTATTGCCAAGTTTGAACGTAGGACGAGGTTTGACACACGTTTGACACATACATGGTGTTGAAATATGTCAAATGTTTTCACAGGTATACATGTAGTGCTTCAGAACTGCATCACTATAGTTTCATGACCAATTCATACAGCTTTGACACAATCAAACTATGTCAAAACGAAATCAAATTGAACAATAGCATTTGACACCTTTTGACATACATTTGACATATGTCAAAACTCCATCAAATGGTTCATTTGCATACATTGATATTCAAACTATGTTCAAATGATTTTTGAGTGCTATCAAAATCTTATCAAAATCAAATTCTTGCAAAATTTGATATAAGAATACAATTTTGACACAATCAAAAAACTATAGATGTCAAATCAAAATGATCTAATTGGGACCTGCCAGTTTAACACGTTTTGACAACCTTTGACATATAGTGTCAAATGATATAACATGTTTCATTTGACACATATTTTATATATGTCAAACTATGTCACAACTGTTTTGACATACTTTTGACATATGTCAAAACAGTATCAAAAGTATGTCAAAGGACTGTCCCAATTCTGGCCATTTTGATTTGACATAGTTTTGATTTGTCAAAATGTATCAAAGTTTGACAAGAGGTGGCCGCATTAATTGCTGAAAGCCCGTCACCCACTGACCTTTTTGTGCGGGAACAGTGGAGGAGCGGTCTTGTCATGCTGCAGATCGCAATCCTGGCCTCCAGGAAATATACAAGGAGAGGTATTCGGACAAGTAATATGGCATGTCCGGACATGCCCTGTAAGAAGCCTAAGCTTAAAGACAACGTGCTCACTAATTGGTAGCCTATGGAGCTCTTTAAGGAGGGGGTGTGGCTGGTGTCCTTCTATCAGAATCTGAACACCAGTCTGGTTGCTCTATGTCTTCAAAATTCTTGAAGTTTTACTCTATCTCTGGCCGACATTCCATACAAAATGAATGGGCATAGTCAAATGCGAATAAATCTGAACGGACGAGATGATGACAACTTTTAAATGTGATAAAGCGGCGAATCCGGTAAATATTGCGAAGGGGGAATTAACCGACTTACTGATGACCTTAACATTTCCGTCATAGACTTGTCTGCTCAAACACACACCAAGGTTTCTAATTGCAAGACTGGGGAACATCCACTGTCCCGACCTTGATGGTAATGTCTTTGAGGCGACTTGTGGAATAGATTAACATGCATGAAAATTCTGTCTTTTCATCATTCAATTTGAGCTTGTTCACGCCACCCTCACTGATTTCAATCAATACAAAGAGAGATCTTTTGGACAGCATGTTTGGCATCACCTCAATCTTAGGAATAAATGTCAAATAAAGCTGCACATCATCAGCATACATGCAATATTGTGGCTTCCGGATGATGATTCGATACAGTATTGTCATTATGAGAAATAGAGGCCCGACCACAGAACCCTGAGGAAGACCGAAGGGAGATAGATGCTTGTTTGAATTGCCTCCCCATGGCATGTGACGGGCTTATCCGCTACAAAGTAATGCAGCACATTCACACCTGATTCACAACACAGCAGAAATATTCACTTCTTAGTATGTTATTATACTGCTGTGTTCTGTGCTATTTTTGACAAACACCGCACGATATTATTCAATTCTAATGTTTTTATGTATATTGCTGTGGTCTGTGCTATGTTTTACAAACACACCTATATTATTCAATTCCCCGATGTGTTTTATTATATTGCTGTGTTCTGTGCGATGTTTGACAAACACAGCACTAGAGTAATGCAATTCTAATGTATTTTTTATTAGTTGGCTGTGTTCTGTGTTCTGTGTTTGCCAAACACAGGCACTATATTATTTCAATCTAATGTAGTGTATTGTTGTGCTGGGTCTTGCTGGGTTTGACAAACACAGCACTATATGAATTTCAATTCTAAGTCTTTTTATTGTTTGGCTGTGTTCTGTGCTTGGTGTTTGACAAAACACACACGATATTATTTCAATTCTAATGTATTTTATTAGTTTTGCTGTGTTCTGGTCTGTGTTTGACAAAACACAGCACAATGATTTCAAGTCTTATGTATTTTATTTATGCTGGGTTGCTTGCTGTGTTTACAAACACAGCACGAAAGTATTTCAAGTCTTAGGTATTTTATTATATTGCTGTGTTCTGTGCTATGTTTGACAAACACAGCACTAATTTGATTTCATTCTATGATTAGTTGTATTTGTTTTGCTGTGTTTTCGTGCGGTGGTTTGACCAAACACAGCACTATATATATTTCAATGCAATGTATTATTGTTTTGCTGTGTGTCTGTGTGTGTTTGACAACACAGCACTATATTTTTCAATTACTTATGTATTTTTATATTTATTGCTGTTTCGTGCTGTTGTTTGACAGAACACAGCACTAAATGATTTCAATTCTTATTATTTTATTATTTGTCTGTGTTCTGTGCTATGTTTGACAAACACGCACTATATTAATTTCATTCTAATGTATTTATTTGTTTTGCTGTTTTGTGCTGTGTTTGAGCAAACACATCACTATATTATTTCATTTCTTATGTCTTTTATTTAGTGCGTGTGTTTCTGTGCTGTGTGTGACAAACACCGCACAATTATTTCAATTCCTATGTATATTTATTATATTGCTGTTTTCGTGCGATGTTTGACAAAACACAGCACTATATTATTCAATTCTAAGTATTTTATTTATTTTGCTGAATTATCATAATTTTAATGAAAGAAATCATCGAATAGGTGCATCCATTGTCCTGTAATTAATTTTTTAAAAATTTCTTAAATATCGCAGGGTGAGAAAAACAAATAAAATTACACTAAAATCACTTATTACCCAGTTGACAATTTAATACTTAAATTAAGTAAAGGATAATATGGTATGTATTTATTCAAACTAGCCAAAATAAATGTGTTAATAGTCATAATAATATCTTTTAAAAGATCTAAATATAACCCCTTGAAATTTTCACATGATAAAAATATAGGAGATGATGCATTTTGGCAAATTTTGCTTACAATATTCCACTTTGATCAGCAATATCTCGGAAAACCGACGTCCGATTAAGATCGAATAAAAGCATTTTGTAGATTACAATTACACAATTAGCCATTGCCATTATCTCATTTTCTGGCTTAGGACACTTTTTAGTATCACTTTTATCATATTCAGGACCCCATACCCCCCCCCCCCTTAACGATAATTTCGTGCTCCAACGGGGATCAATACATACTTCAATAAAAATGTTTAAAATATTATGCAAACCAGGAAAAGCTGATCCCCAAATGAAAAAGAGTGCACATTATAACGAAAAATGAATATGAAAAATGTCAACTCTATTACTCCCAGAAGAAATATCAGTGCCCAATATGTACACGTAAACTAAAGCGAACAATGGAGCTAATGATATTCAACCATCAACCTAAAACACTTCAGATCTCTTTCACCAGGGTAGCAAAGCCCATTTACTGCCCACACTGTTGAAAAAGGATTTGAAGCTATATCCAGGTGTTATGGACTTCCGGATGAGCTCTAGGAGTGTTAAAACTTAAAGGGTTTTAGTACTCACCTCGATCATGATTTTTAAAATGTAGTTCAAAAACAAAAAAATAACCGAAATTAAAAAAAACAAGAAAAGGGTTTTTTTTTAATTTAAAGACCAATAAATTGCGGATTTAGGTTATGCCACAAATTAGGTCAGTCCTGCCATGAGGCTTTTCTTTCATTGGAAATTGGTCCCTTATTTTCTTTTCCGAAAAAAAAAATATTAATCCTATGCTCAAAGTTTTAAAATAATGAAACACCACAGTAGAATCTCAAGATTCCTTTATTGCGAACGAGGAGTTAACTCACGCCAATGCAAGAAGGGACATAACTTCGAAAATGTTCAACTGCGTGCAAAATAACATATGGACAAGATGTAAAGAATGTGGAGTTGTGTTTCGGGCCCGTAATGGTACTATAGCCCCATTGTTCGCTCGAGCCTGTTGAGGTTATGTAAGCCATTGGTCACAAGATTCTAGAAATATATTTGATGTTGACATTTTATTCATTTTCTAAATAATGTGCACACCTTTCATGTGGGGACGAGCTTTTCCTGATTAAAATAAATGTTTTAAGTTTAGTGAAGGAAATAGTACTCCCCGGTTTGGCGCTACCGAATTTTATTAAAGGGCCAACATGGGATCATGTACCATAGCCTACGTGTGTGCGCGACATCGTAGCTGTAGAGTCGGTTGGTCGGACGATTAAAACAACAAACAAAAATAAACCGACAAGATCGCCGACCTTTTTTCGATTGGTTTAAAAAGAATTACTTATGTGAACTATTTTGGGCGAGTATGATACATTAAGCTGTGAATGTGAAAATGGACAGTTATTCCCATTGGAAGAGATATATTACGATATATGCTATGAGTTTGAAAAGGGATGAGTGGAGGGCATAAATAAAGTTATTTGAAATGAGATAATGGCGACATTCGCGCGACGAGTATGACAAAATTAACGAGTTGTTGGATGAGATAAGTTGCTCACATAATGTGCATGATTTGAAAATGCACGAGTTTCTTGATGACAATTAAGTGACGCACCTGTTCGATGTTTTGAAAACGGATTCTGTGAATGGATGACTTATGCGACTTGGTTTGAAAATGGACGAATAACTCTACTCCAAATACTGTATTACCAAAAGTTCCAGATTTGAGCATCCGTGAAGTACAAATCCTAGATTTATTCCTGATCCTTTATAATCTTTGATAACCTTCATGCTCGTCGGTTGAGAGTTCCAACCCAATGCTAAGTAAAATTGGGGTAAATAATGTGTGCATTAAAATGATTTGTGAATTAAATGCAAAATTATCAATTGGTGTTTGCACCATTCTCCGGAGGGGAAACAGATTGATAAGAATCCAAAGGTGCACTTTCAGTTGAGCTACATAAATAGATTTAATAAGAAGGCTTTTGAGTGTTTTATATCTCCCAAGTCAACACTGTGTAAATCTACCAAGAGTGCATCCATTTTAACTTTGCAGTCAACAACTCTTTACTTTACACTCAATCAATTTCTAGATAAACGTTCTACTCAAGTCTAATTTCAGCTTATATTGATATTGCTCTTAGAAAGAAACTCATTTTTATCGTGTTTTTTCTAACGGATATTTTATTTTATCTTATCACACCGTTAAATTTATCGCACTTGTTGTCTTCCAAATGTGAATCGCGACATGGCTCAGTGCTGAAAACAAGTATCTATTGCCTCCGGTTATGCCTGAAGGGAATGGTTATATGTAATACGTTAACAACGGCAATTGCAACCTATTTAGCAATTTTGTCCTTCTCTGATTTCCAATAGAAATACGTAGAACTTCTTGCCTCCTATATAAGACCCTCGCGGCGATATCTGCATCCGTGAACCGATGAATCGGCAGGTTGGTGTCCAAGAGAGGCCATATCAAGGCCGGTTCTTTCTGTGTTAGATTCAACAAGTGCGGGTTACAAAAAATAACTAGACCGGTATGAAAATAATAAGTCGCGGGAGCCACAGTCCGGGCTCCATAAACGACAACGGAATAAAGCGTGAAAAATGTTGAGTGAAGAGCCCTATTCGTTACCGTTACCGTGTGCAGCAGACTCTGAGCACGTCTAACTATAATAACTTCTACACTGGGATAAGTACAATTAATTTAGTGAAGAATCCCATCTCATCTTTTTCTCACGTGCTCGGACTTGTTCCCAGTTATGATTTTAACATAACTTAATGGTGCTGCAGGCATGAGGTGAAAAAGGGCCTTAGATTTCTACTAACCAGGGGCCCGTTCCCCAAACTCGTGCGTAACCCTACGTGTATACTTACCTGCGTATGTCCTACATAACAGACCTTTTCATACGCATTCCAACAGGCTTTGGACAAATTAGTCCACTCAGGCATGACATAGTATGCACGTAGACTTACGAGTGAGTTTCGGGAACGGACCCCTAGGCCGGAATAACATAAACATTTGGCAAGCAATAGCTAAAACGATCATTGGTGTCGTTCACGAAATATCGTGAGGACAAAATTATGTGGGAGGCAGACCCGCATAAACCAACATTTGTCCAAAATGGTCGTCTCTATTGTTAAGGTAATATCGTTACTAGAGCGAATTAGTGTCTCAAATGTTGGGTGTCTGGTCAGAGTTTCACATAAACCATTTGCCAGAATTGTCTGAGTCAATGAAAATTTATATAACAGACTAATTTTTCAGATGGCCGGCATCTCATCTAAGAAAACCGTTTTATATTTCTTATTAAATAACTATGAAGATGATTTTCGTGTCAAAATAAGTGTTTTGGATCAAGGAGTTCGACAAAACTATTTTCAAAACTGTAAGATGAATACAAAAGTGATGTTTATTTCCATAATGTCACTGTTTTCCAAGATAGCCCAATATTTTAATACAAGTATCCAAGAGTGTTAGAGTTACTGCAATGTCAGGCTGAATGTGGCCAAAATTATAAATATATTAACCCAGATGCTTGATAATTAATACCAACTCATAATCCTCAGTAACTCCTCCTTGGAGCTTCCTAACTGCGCTTTAGGTCCCTATGAACAAACCCAAAATCTTGGATTCCAACAGGTGTACACGTGACCAAGTGTGTGGAATTCGCGGCCATTTTACTCTTGACATATCTG
>JAMKCH010041399.1:0-13140 GCA_023653785.1 Ophioderma brevispina
TTGATGGTTTAACCACTAAAATGGCGGTTTTGTTGTTTATATCTGGGAATGAAACGGATTTGAGGGTTCAAATTTCAGGACGACATGAGAAAAATACGGCCTTTCATCGATATGCCACAATCTATACTACTTCCGGGTAATCAGGGCGGTCCCAAAGCGATCGGAACACGCACCTTTACACTACCATGCAATAATCCCAGCTGAACTGGGTGTTTTCAAAAGTTAATCATAAAATTGTTGATGCAAGAAACAGACCACAGCAATGTGTTATCCCGCTTCTGTCACATATCCTTCCTGTTACAAATTACCTGTTTCCTGGCACTGTGCCATAGTCAACAAACCAACCCTGACGCCTCCTCACCATCGAGTATAGCAGGCATCCTGTGATTAACCAGGAAAAACTATGTAAATGGCTTCTACTTGGATTCACTGTGTAGGTGTAGAGAGGATCACTGCCCTGGGTGAAATAAAAACAATGAGAAAGATATAAAGTTGACAGTGGCACAACTTAGACATTTGGTGAACGAGATCTAAGACTTGGTATTTCAAGTATCCATAAATACAAGGTGCTCCATTGGAATACTAAGATGTAACTCCAATCCCACTGCTTGAAATTAATGGGCTAATGAAACTGACTCTTAGCTCCTTAAAGGGACACAATTGCACAATGACATAATCACAAATCTTCAAATATTGAAATAGACCCTTGTGAAATCACTTCCCAAATTTGAAACAATTTGGGATGTCTACATTCTGTAAATATACAAACAGCAAGAGTTTGTAGGGGATCCTGACAAGAAATCACGGTGTTTTGACACCCTGCCGCCAGATTTCCATTGAATCAAGAATGTGTTTTTGACACATTCAAAGCATTCAGACCGTGATTCAAGCATTGTACTTCAGGCTTGTAATAAAATATTGATCTGACAAGTGAAATGATGGATTAGCCGGGATTAGCCACATTACAATCGCAATGGTCTGTCTCTGATTGACAACATTTTTTTCAAGTTTACAAGGCGAACTCTTATTTACGCAATGCTAAAATATGTCCCCGCCGAATGTCTCTATCACTAAACATGAGGGAACTGCAACACCACAATCCCACCGCCCCCCACCCCCTCCCCAACCACGCAAAAACCTCACCCCTCCCCAAGCCCCCGCAACACAAACACCCGCAACACCCATCCCCTCCCCAACAGCCCCACACTCCCCACAGCCACAACTCCCAACACCGCGCACACCCCACAACTCCCCACACTCTGCAACACCACCCCCTGCAAACACCCCCCCCCCTCCTTACCCCCTCAACACCCCAACCCCCCCTCACCCCACCCCCCCATCCACCCCAATACCACCCGTAACAGCCTCCCCCCCCTCCCCAACCACTCACTCCCTCCCCACCCCGAACACCCCAAAGCCCCCTCGCCCAACTCCCCCGAACACCCTACCAGCCCCTCCCCCCACCCCAACGCCCAGCAACACCCTACCCCCTCCCAACAGCATGCCATTCCCCTCCCACACCTGCAACCCCACTCCTTCTCTCTCCCCACACACCCTGCCAACCCACATCCCCCCAACATCCGTTCACCACACCCCCCCTCCCCAAACTCCGCAACACCCCACCCCCTCCCCCACACCCGCCGAACACCCCACCTCCTCCCCTATGGCATAGTAGTCTCATGTAGCGAAGGAATTTTGCATATCCCGACGTACCGTTTCAGATACATGCATTAAGCATATTTAATTATCTCATTTTGCATACTACGCTCATATATCACATACTTTCCTATTGCAAATCCCCTCTGGCATAGTAGTCCCATGTAGCGACGGACTTTTGCATATCCGCCGTACTGTTTCAGAGATACAGCAATTATGCATATTTAAGAGCTCAATTGCATACCTATGCCGCATATTCACATACTTTCATATGCAAACAAGATGTGCCCCAGGATATTCTTTCATGCCGCGCAGGAATTTTGAGTATCTCGATGTACCTGTGAAATACAGGGTGTCTCAGAAAGAATTACACCCTAATTGTTGGTGACCATAACTTCAAAAGTACGTATCACATTTGATAAATTTAAAAGAATCTTAACACAATTATTTTTCAATATTTTAATGTAACCAGCACTCGATTCGGTTCAGTAGTTTTTGAAGAAATCAGCTATTATGTAACACAATGTCAATGGCACTTCCTTCCAATTTTGTAATACAGTGATTCAGACAGAACAGGCGATAAATATCAATACTTCGTTCATTTTTTTAAACAAATAAGATAATGATATTTTGCACCAGGTTCAACATAATATTGCACACACATTACAAAAAGAAATTTTATCTTTTCTTTTGTACATTAAAAAATTGAAAGAAATTCAGCTGCAGTCCTTTTTGATAAATTGATGTTAATACCATTGTTTTGCGCAATCCAAGCAAATTCCTTTTTCATTTAATTAAATGCATTCATCATGCAGCTTTCTAGAAAAGTTATGCTTTGAAATTAATATTGAAAACAAAGTAAAGTTGATATTCAACTAGGTTGTGCATTATAAAAATCTAAGAACGGTTTCACCACCAAATGTTCACTTTTTTCTGTTTGTTTAAGAATTGATTCAGATGTGTAGATTTTCCTTTTTGATAAAAATGCATTCAAGATTTGTATATCAGCATGCCAACAAATGCACAGTTATCCTTGCACCTGTTACTCTGCAACGTTGTCTTGGATTTAGATGAAGACTCGTCTGATGACTGCAATGTTCTGTAAAGTTTCGGGTGGTTTCCCGCCTTCCACAGCTCTCTTGTTCAAGTTTTTGACGTATTTACCCGTTCACGTACTTCTTAACATTGTTCAAGATTGTCCTCTTGCATGAGGATTTCTGGGAATCTGGATCTAAATTAGCCTGACCAGAGTATGTTTATGACCATTTTCGGCAATCTGAAAACCACAAATTGCCCTTTGTATGGGCGACATGTTGACCACCATCTTGTCTCGTGCAGTACATATAACACGAGTATAGATAAACGCGTAATTTTTGAATTTGCACTACTCTTCCTTTATATTTTAATGTAGAATCCACCATCTTATGGGATACCGATGTCTACTTTGAATAAACTATTGTGAATAAGCTTATTGTTCAGTTTCCCTCTGTTTAAAGTATTGATTAAAGTTCTCAATTAATTCTATGCAGCCACCCCTAGTTCAACTAACATATTTCACATTTTCTACAGATTTGGTGTTGTTTTCTAATAAAGATGGTAATTCTTGTTATTTACCATGTTTTGTTTTTCTTAAATTGGATGTGTTGTTATAATTGTCACTGTAATTGTTTATTACTATAATAAACGAACCAAATGGCATTGAACTCACAAATATTAACAAGGCCGGTTCTTTGGGAATGAAAGAAGACAGCTGAACAGATAACACAATTATCAGCAATAGTTAACATCAATCTGCATTATTGTGCGCAAACTTGGAAGGAAGTGTCCATTGACATGGTTTACATAATCGCTTATTTCTTCAAAACTACTGAACCGAATCGAGTGATGTTAACATTACAATGTTAAAAAGTATTGTGGTTTGAAAGATTCTTTGTAAATTTATCAATGTGATACTTACTTTTGAAGTTATGGTCGCCTATAGAGGGTGTAATTCTTTCTGAGACATACCCTGTAAGCAATTACGCTGATTTTGCATATTTAATTAGCTCATTGCCATACTCAATTTGCCCGAAATATGCCCAAAATCTAATCAGTTGAGAACTCTTCAGCCCGCTTCTTCCCACAAGTACATCATTAATAAGCCTTTCAGGACTCCAGAAACGTGTACAAAAGGCCTTGCAGAACATTTTTCATAACTTATGCAATTAGATCCCTTAATTACATATTTTACGCCAAAATCTAACAGGTCAAGGACTCATCAACCCGCTTCTTTCCACCAAGTTGCCATCATTGTCGCCCTTACGAAACTCCAGATAAATCGTGTCAACATGGGTTACCATTTTTATCACGGACGGACGGACGGACGAACGTACGCTGCTCATTTCATAGTCCTCCGTTCCGAACTCGTTTCGGCGGGGACATAAAATGTCAAATCTGTTGGCTAGCCAGCCAACCACAAACAGCCAAGGATGTCTGACATTACTGCCAGTAAAAACATGCTATGATTCACGTGAATCTGGCAGGGGATGTCAACATCATTGATTTTGCTTGGCGGGAATCTCCTGTAACTCATGCTGTTTTTTTTTTTATGCAGGAAAGTCACATCCCAATTGTTTTCAAATTTGTGTTGTGATTTCAGTAAGAGGGTCCATTTTCAGTATGTCTGAATCTTTGTTTTTTTTTCAGCCATTCTTTCCCTAAGGCCCAAATGCTCAGCAATGAGTGTTTTGTTTTTTTTCTTTCAGGAGCCAATGACTCAAATTTAGGCACGTCCATACATTTTCCACAGGATCATGAAGGACTTCATAAGATTTCCAAAGAACTGTCTGTTATTTGTCCTAGATATATTAATCCTATATATATAGATATACTTATACAAATGTATGACAAAAACACAGCATTCTCTAGATGAACATTTAGGTAATGAGGTAATGAACAAGGCCATGTCAATTATGAGATTTATGCACCGAGGTTAAATTTTGAAGGACTACCATTGATCACTATTTAGTACATTGGCATAACCAAGGGCAGTCGATCCAGAGGGGGTCAAATTTCCAAGTCGCCCCGCCAGGGGGGAAAATTTTGAAAATCATCCTGGTGATTTGCTCCACTTAAGTCTGAACTTCCGAAATGCATGTTTAGGCGGGCCGCAAATCGCCAAATTTACTTTAATTTTGCCCAAATTTAGGCTTAAATTGGTCCAAAATCCCCCGAAAAAGAGAAAGGAAAATGCAACCATTTTGGTCCAATATCGTCCCACTTTTCGGGCCAGAGGGGGCACCTTGCCCCCCCCTGGTTGGTACGCCTGCTTCATTCTTGTTCATGTGCTTACAATCTGCGGTCTCCTACGTCACACCCCCTGCTGGTGAGAAGTCTTGTGTCCTTTCCATTCTTGTCCTTCCATCTCTTCCGCTCACAGATTCCTCCTTGTTCAGGTGGTTCCATTGCCATGGAATCAGAGTTTATGTGGAGGTCTGACACGGGGTTTTGGTCTTGACTGAAGTAGATGCCATAGGGTTTGTTTTCTTGCCATCTTTGCCAGTTTTTCCATTCATAGAATGCTAAGAGCAAAACAAATGAAAGTAAAAAATAAAATACATAATCGCAGAGTCACCAAAAGTTTGATCCCCAGAGTAGCCAACGAATTCCAATGTCTACCTGCTATAACAGGAGACACAACAGTGAATTTTATATTCTCTCCCTGAATTTCTTTGAAAACTAGTTCAGTATCATGTGACAAGCATTCCAAATTTGTAGAATGCAATCCCCAAATGGAAAGCCAGATCAACTCCTGGTGGCCTGATATCCAGAAGAAGTTGTTAAAGCATACATAAGAAATAGTGGAACTTGATGCATTTTTTCATCCATGGATACGGGTGTCTGCCGTCCTTAAGATTTGCCATTTTCACCCCCTCCTCAGTTCCTAAGACCCCCATAAAAGCATAATTAACTTTTTAGGATCTCCTTTTGGAAACTTTTTTGCCTCAGAAGCAAAACTTAGTCCCACACTTTAGTCACAAAAAACAAGCTTTTCACATTTATCAAAATTTTTAGTTTTAAGACCCTACTTTGAGAGACAAAAGCATTCCAAAGCTCCAAGTTCAGATCTAAATCGGGGATGCACATCCCCACCTGAAAAAAAAACCAGCCTTCACTGAACGCAAGTGTCATCTGGTCCATGCGGTTTGTGGATGGGGATATAAATGGTCACATGAGGTCACCAAGGTCAGTGGTGTCAACTACCAAGGACCATTGTTCAAGTGTCTGTTTGTGGAAAGAGTGGGCCATTATGTTTAGGTAACATTTGGGTCAACATTTTTTATCACATACAGACTACACATACCAAGCATCCCTATTTGCCCCGTTTGCATCGCAAAAAACCAAAAGTTAGTGCCCCACCCAGGGATCAACTTCCCAACCTACCCATCTGCCAGCACAACACATCGCTTCCTTTCTCAAACGGTCTCTTGAGGTGACTTCCCCTTTTTCTCTTTCTTTCCTCCGTCTCCGTCATCCCTTCACTGCGCATTTTACCATCTTGTAGCCAAGCCCAGTCTGGGGCTGCCCTTATGCCAGGAAGGCACCAGACCCCACTGAATTGGGCACAGTTCTCTCTCCCCTGGCTTGTCTGTGTGGCGACTTCCTTTTCGTTCTCCATTGACTCAGTGTAAATGTTTTTGAGGATCAAGTACTGCCTGTGAAACACAAGACAAAACACTACAATAAAAACATCAATAAATCCGACTTCCTACACATCAACACGCTGGTGCCTATTATTATTACGTTGCCATCTGTAAATCATCACAATTCACTTCAGGCAAGGCCAGCAGCCTGCCAAGCGCACAATCCTATCAGCCACTTAATTGTAATACCCCACTTCACAGTTACCCAAATATTGCTTGGGTCAACGAGGCAAGTGGAGTGTAAGTGCCGTTGCCAAGTGCAACAAACATTGGTCACAGAGGACTTGAACCCACAACCTGGATCGTGAGTCGGCCGTCATATTGACTGGACCACATGTGCCCCATCATTCTGAAGGAGTAGCCTAAGTTAGGGGTCAGTACAGGGGTCACAATTTTAACATGTCCCAATATTTTAAGAGACACGATACACAAAGGCAAGTTTAGCTTATTTTAGGGGTTAATGTTAAACATGTTTCAATTCAGTGAATGGAGCTCTTATGTTTGGCACATGTTATCACGATTGAAAATAAGTACAGTCCGGACTATAATCTGCAACGTTAGTACCAAAGTTACACTCAAGATTAGTACTGTGCAAATCTCATAATCTTGTGGGATTTAATGCATCTGATTTTGCTCTAGGAGTGAGTTTTATGTCCATATTAAAGATTGATACTATTATTGTTCTTACTTTTTCCCAAAAAGGGATTTAAACTTTTAAAAGTGGCATTCAAGTGCTGACTTTTGTAACTGAATGACCGTGCAGTTAGTAATGCAATATTGACATCAGTTCATTATATATTTTCACAAAAATGCTCACAACATGCGGTGGTCATTTTAGCACACACAACATCCACATAAATCGCCTGCAAATGTCCTTACTTACTTACTTGAGTTTGGGCTCAAATTTGAAAAATGGCCAGTATTTCTTGGTGTGGGGTTGGAATCTTGACCCTTGTCTGTCTGTTGTTTTCCTTGTTTTTGCTGCCTATACGTCCATTCCCACCATTAGCCACCCCCTCCACCTCCTGTGTTACTTCCTCCAGTGCCTCTACTCTGTGTTGCGTCCAGCGTGGTCTCACACGCCTCCCATGACGAGTGTGTAATGTGCATGGCTCTGGCTACATTTTGAGGATCTAGGGTTGGCTGTGATAATAGTAACATTAACAAAATGGGCATTAATGGGGGACCATAAATCATGCAGTGTCAATTACTTTTATAGTCTGTGACTCGGTATTGATTGTTAACAGTGGGCACAAATTCAAGGTCTTCAAATACAAGCTCTATAATACGATACGTCATCGGCATCTGATTTATTTTTCAACAGACCCATATTTTTATCAAGGTAGATTGTTGTATTAAATATATAATACAAATATTTGGTAATTGAGTTACCTAAAACAGTGGGTGTAACATATTAAAAAAGCATTTTAAACGCATTACATATAAATGATGAAAAATTGCAAAGTCCCTAAAATTCCCAATATTTCCAGCCCTTCAAAATTCCTGAAACTTTCTACTCCTTTGTACTTATGTAACAATGGTCCCAATTAACAAACAAATTCATTCACGACCTTATGGTACAACATAAAAAATGGCCAATTTCAACGAAGGTATCCCAGGGGCGGCTCAGAATCGGAAAGCAGGGGCGAAACGCAGAGTGTAAAAATTGCGCTGTTATCACAACACGTTTACTGCGTCACATAATCTTTACCACTGTAATTTTTTTTTTTTTTTTTTTTTTTTTTTTTGTGTTTTTTTTTTTTTTGTTTTTTTGTTTTTGTTTTTTTTTTTTTTCATCTAGCAATTTTGTATACTGGTCCACTTGATACAACAATAATCCTACTGAATAAAGAGTTTCATCATGAATAAACCATTGCCAATACCTCGCAGTATTTAACTCTTACTTTCGCCCCTTCTTTTCCGATCTGGAGCCGCCACTGAGGTATCCTTTTCAGTTAGAGTTCCCTAATGTTTCACTACCTCCTCACAGGGGTTTAATCAGACTAATTTGTACTGAGTAGCCCGAGAATAAGTCTTGTCGTAACGAGATCAACGCCACAAAACATGAAACTATTAATATTAATTTTACTCTCAATTTTACTTGGAAAATGTTTCTCATGGAACAGGCACTTTGTTTATTATGGAAATCCCCTTTGTGCTATAGTTGAGATCAGAATAGTGTTATAATTGTGCATGAGAGAAAATTGGAATTCCCCTAGTGCTAGGTGAAATATTCACTGTTGTTTATACTAAGAGGTGAATAGGCATTCCCATGTAATTACAACTGAGTAAACTTGTTTGTGCAATCCTGCATCCAGGCCGTTATTTACTAGATTGATCAAGTACTGTGAATGGCCTGAGGGGTTTTTCCAAGCTTTGTTGCAAAACAAACAGATTGGCAACAATAGGTATTTTCCCATGAAGTTATTTATATAAAATGGTGCAATTCAGATGATGTCAAATTGAATCTGAATTTGACAGTGCTAGGTATGTTTTCTGCATGATAATGTTGTAATACCTATTTTTAGGTATAAGGAATACTAGTTACTAATATTTGTATATAAGGAGAACTTGTCCAGAAGATAGGGGCCAGCCCTTGTTCAGTTTTTGGATCTCAGCTTGAGGTCAGGGCGTACATAGTATCAGATCAATTGATTTTTAAACCCACAAAACAAGGCAGAAAAACAAATTGATAAAGCAGCTCAGGGGCAAAGATAAGAGGAAGGAAAATGAAGCAAACTCTGCTTTCGAAACCATATATTAGTGTTGTCTCTGCAAATGTGTGCTCTGTGTCTATCCTGATCAAATCCGCTACTGTCCCCATGTAAGACTGGTATGAAAGCACAACAATGTCCACCGTGGCTCATAAGTTGTTTGTTTACATGCTGTACTTGCCTCAAAATCCGTAAATATCAGTGAAACTTAACATATAAACTAAATCACTTTTTATTGTGACTAAGTTTGAATTGTCACATAATACTGAATTCAGAGCGTTATAAAATTACACTTGCTCATTTCATAAAAATCAAGGAAAAAGAGTTTTGTGCATTGGTAAATCAGAGACGTTATCTCTGTAAATATCCCGATACTCAACATGAACAAGCAGCACAGCCAATCATGCCCATTGTTGGGGGTTGTTGATAAGCTATTCATATTCCTAGGTGCGAAATGGTGTGGATGAGTGCCATCTGCTCAATAATTGACAAGGAATTAGGCCCTGATCAATTCAGTGGCCTCAATCCTGTTATATACCATATTGTCCAGTAATTACAGGCTTTGTATTCAAGTATCTACTCCGTCAAATGAAAGTAACATTAAAATTTCAACAATACCTGGCTGCTGTGCATCCTCATCTTGTCGCAGTAAGTCTTTGTATTCAAGTAGTGCTACTCCTATCAAATGAAAGTAACACATCAAAATGTCAACAAAATATGCTGCTATGCAATTAGCCCCTCCATGTCTGTCCTGTTCTGACTGAGACCTGAGGGTTGGTTCTGAGTAAAGCTGCAGACACACATTTGATGGTGAAGCCCGGCCTAGCAATCCTAAATTCAAGCATACAAACCCAGCCCGGCCAGTCAGTGGGAACCCAGATTCGATTTCCAGCACAAGCTGGTACTGCTGAACATTTCACCATGATCAGCATGGACCCTGGTGGTGCCCGGCATGTGTGTGACGCGCCATCAATGCCCATGCATGCATGTATCATCGACACATCGTAGCCCGGGCGCAAGCCCTACACAGATCGAATCTGTGGTTTTGATAATATAATCCCTCACCACAGACGATAGCTAATAAATATTACCTGTGACCGTGTTTTACTTTTCCTTTATATTACAAAATTTTTTTCATCGTGCTCTCTAAACCCTTTCAAATTTAGTTTATTCGGCTTTCTATGCCCAAAATGCATGGTTAACGTGTTCATGAAACTAATTACAAATACCACTGGTACTCAATCTCCATAACGCCAAAATTTTCACGCAGTTTACCAACATCTTTCGTGCACCTGGCAATGTTGATATAAATTCACCTGTATAAATAATATCAAGTGACGAATAAGGTCATGTCAAGAAACATCCTTTTACACAAGGGAGAATAATCCAGTTTTCGTGACTGCACATATCCCGAAATTCAACCATGTTCATTACCAACATACGGATAGCACTTCGCACGTTACAAGTTTGACCATGATATTTCCAAGTATATCCGGGATACTCGCGCACACCATTGAGCTCGTGTAAATCAATGGCTTTAAACCAAATGGACTGCTTCATTCACACTCTACGCAGCATACAAAATAATTCTTCTTATCTCATTATACAATCATTTGTACATGAAAATTACTAAAATATTAATGGCGTATTAACCATTTAACAACTCACGTGCCATTTAAATGATGGATAACACTTCCTCCAATTTCACCCATTGTTGAAGTTTAAGCAAACGTAATGATTTCCAATTAGCAGGGAATGTTAAAATGGCCTCGGGTCATTTGTGTCAAAAGCGTGTTTATCAACAAAACTGATATGTCTTGAGTGAAACGCAGTGTTAAACTTCTATTTTTTTTAAAAATTCGACCTTTCAATTTTTGAAATCTTCTGTGACGTTTTGAAAGTAAACAATTGGTGTTTACGTGATTTGGTACATAATGAGCTACTTTGCAAGACAGGGAAACAAGTCCATCAACCAGGTAAAATCAGTATGTAGTTTGTGTGTGTAACACGTCACAGCGCAATCCAATTAGCTATCATCCTGGTGGTTGAGGATTATATTACTCAAACTCAACCACAGATTCGATCTGTGTAGGCGAAGCCCGGGGCTACGAACTAGAGTACATAGGATATCGCGGGTTTTTCCGACGGAAAAACCTGTAGAAAAGTTTTAAAAAATACTACTTCACTTAAACCGCCCTCCATTGGGTATAGTCCGACTCCGTGGGTGTTATTATCATGAATAATAATATAGGACCAAAAAAAGCAATTCTGAGGTAATTAATGTAAACATTTCATGATGTTTCTGCAAGATTTTGATGTGGTGCCAATTTTTGTAATAACGGCAAATTTTTAGTATAACTTAGTGCCTTCAATTTTCTCATTTTGCACCAGTTATGGACGCCAAACTCCCGTAAGTACACTACAACTGACATGACTGCACATCCGTAGAAAATTAAGAATCAGTGACATTAAGGTATGGATTTGTAAGTCTAAGGTGATTAATGTCAGTTTTAAATTGTGATGGACCCTGCAATAGCTATATACTTCTCTCTGACCTAGTACACTACCACCCAATATGGAGGGTCTAGTCAGAGCACCTCGGACTATAGCATGCATGATGATCTGTAGTGTAATTCCTACTGGAATGTTGTTATCCCTTACCAAGGTCGTCCTGCCACACATGCTTTGTAGTTTGTTTTGGCTGGGTACGTTGTCCAGGCTGTCACAGACAGTGCTCAAAACGCCTACACCTGCTTCAACTGACACAGTCTTGATGTTTTTTTGGATTTTAAAACGCGCTTTCCAGCTACCTCAGCCTGATTCAACAGCACAAACTGGCCAAATTTCTTCATGGTAGTTACCAACAGCCTACCACCGAGTAACAGGATTACCTAACCCACCATACTACACTCGCCGGCCAGGATTCCCGTGTTTTTTTTGCCGCTAGACGGAGATGTACACACAGGCGGCTGTCTGCAAAACACCCGTCTGGAGTAATCACGTGGTTTACACCGGCTCTCAGTGCGCGCGGTATTTCTCATGGCCAATTTTGTTTTTTGATCTTTTGGGCATATATTGCATTTTTAATTACTGTGCGGGAATATGGGGGTTGTTGATGATGCCCGATTTGAATCTAGGAATGATTTCCTTAAAACCGTTCAAAAAATGCTAAACGGAGCCCAGTGTTATAAGCGCCTCATTTCAAGAACTTTCATCCACTTCAAATGGCGTGTGGTAACCGCAGGGTAGCTATGTGGTGCTGCGGGGTCTACTCCGGTACTGTCTACTCAAATCCACCTTATCTCCACCGAGTTGGGCCCAATAAAAGGAGGAATGGGACTTTTTTCCCAAGGGAGGTAAAAGAAGGTAGACACATTACTGATATACATAATAACTGTGTACTTGTATAAGGCCCTATCTTGCAGTTACTGCCCTCGCAATTAGCCCATGTGTGTACTGTGCAGTAGATGTCGCGGTAGACATGGTGTGTAGATGCCGTATACACAGCCGGATTCTTAAGCATGTGGTAGCCTGACGGCAGACCTACCACCAGTCTACCGCGACAGCTACTGAACAGTACACACTGGGCGAATGCGAGGGCATTAAACTGCAAATATAGGGCTTGACAAAGTACACAGTTATTAGGTAGACAGTAATGTGGCTACTCCGCTTTACCTACCCACAATGGCTACTGTAGTTGCCCAATAGGTGGAGAGAAGGTGGATATGATGTAGACATGTACCGGAGTAGACACGCAGATACCAAGTAGCTACCCCGAGGTTACCACGACGCCATTTTGAGACTTTTGAGAGTGGATGAAATTTCATGAAAGAGGGCTCTACACTTGGGCTCCGTTTAGCATTTTTTGAACGTTTTCTAGGAAAAATCATTACCGAGATTCAAATCGGGCATCATCAAAAAACCCCCATATCCCGCACATGTAATTAAAAATGAAATTTTTTACTTTTTTTAAAAAATAAAAACACTCCATAACAAACACGGGAACCCAATAGACGAAATACCGCGCGCGTGAGAGCGGGTGTAAACACGTAGTAAGCCACGACGGTGCGACAGGCGCCGTGTGTTAA
>JAMKCH010041400.1:0-14201 GCA_023653785.1 Ophioderma brevispina
TTGATTCCCTAAAATTGAAGGGTTGGTATCTGAAAGGGAGACTACTTTTAGACCCTGGGTTTAAAAAACCGGGTTTATCCTACCAGAGGGGACCTTTTTTCCTTTCAAAAACTGTGAAAGTTAAATGTAACGGGTGGATAAAAATTCCTCATGGATGGTCTATTCCCAGCCCTCCATGAGATTTTTTCCTCACCCGTTCAGCACACTTTTTTTTTTAAGTATGTTGTAAGAAAAAAAGGATCCCCTGAGGACTAACCCTGGTTTTAAACCCAGGTCTAAAGTTAGTCCCCTCCTTGTCAAATACCAGCCAAGCTCTTTAAGCTTCAAAGACGAACAGCAAAATCACAGCTCTAATTTAGCAATGTGGCAGCAACTATATAAATCCTGGGTACTGCTCAGATCTAACACCTTTTGGCAGATCAACTTCTTTTCACTTAAATATCTATAAATACTAGAAGCAAGTTTAACAAGCTATTACACAGTGTCATTCATTACATAGCATCATTTGCCCAATTGGTTTTCAAGCCACACTGATACATCATCATAAAATCCCTGTGTTTAATTTTTGGTTTGTAACCACACCTGGGAAATCCCAAGCTATTTATAGTAGCCTTTTCTAGAATGGGTAGACGTTCTCCTATAGATGTTCCCAGGATGCAAATGAGGTATTGCCATTTATTCCGCAATAACACGACAGCGCATGACTGAAATCATTCTAATACTTCATTTGCATCTGGACTTCCATAGGAAACGTCTACCTAGAATGTCTCTGAGCATTTACACATTGCATCATCTAATATAGCACTAGGATAATTCATTTTTCTCTTGCATAATGGAAAAATGTACTTTCTCTGCTAGGAATTTTCCTCTAGTTGCATACAGAAAATAATATTTTGATCACAATATTGAGTATCTGCAACAATGTTGAATGACTCTTGTCCCGCGGCCTCGATAACCGCACATTTTACCAAGAGTGCTTGAAATACTAACTCCTTATCCTCATTGAGTTAGATACTACATGTATCTGTGTATGTAAATTTTTGGTAATGAATTTTTTTAACTTTTTCCAGATTGGCCGCCAGACATAAACCTTGTAAAAGTGCATTTTTGGCCATATTTCGAACCTGCGTGTGATCTTCTCAGCATAGAATGTTACCGTTTACAAATCAGCCACGGGGGGGGGGAGGGGGGGGGTGCCAAGTGGTAATTGCAGCGAATACCGCACTGACACCACTCATCGTCTGTGACTTGGTTGTTAAAACGTATCTTTGTTAGGCTCGATTTACATCTATCTGTATATGGCAGGGCCCGTGGTTGTCGCTGGCTCCGCCCGTTTCATCGTCACGTCGTCATCATCATCGTCATCGTCATCATCATCTACATCATCATTCGTCATCGTCGTCATCATCATATCGTCATCATCATACATCGTCATCATCATATCATCATCATGTCATCGTCATAGTCACATCATCTCATTTACTCGCTCTCCCTCTTTTATAATAAACAATACAAGTCTACGTGCATGATTGAATCTAGGTTGTTGAAGGCCGTTGGCCCGGTGGGCTCACTCAATCTGTGATACTGACCGTAATGATCGTTACCAAAATCGCGGACAAATATGGCACGCGAGAGCGAACATAGATGTGAACCCCTGTTGTAATACAGTTTTTGCGTCCAATCATGTATCACAAATACATATCCAATGGGATAGAACCACCATACGATGGGGAACCATTGTCATTAACCACCAAGGCGTGCCATATTTGTCCGCGTTTTTGGCAAAGCTTGGTAACGATCATGCGGTCAGTGGTGCCGGTTGGGTGAGCCCACCGGGGCCGTTGGTCACCGCTTTTTTTTCGCATCCGCCACACGTCCTTGTATACAGAGGTATTCCGGACAAGGCCACATCGGGAAATACTATGGATGTTTACATGACACAACCGAGGCGTATACTTCTGGGATTTTTTTGTTCAATTGAACTCACAATCCAAGTTTAAGCACACGCATCGCGCATGACTTCTAAGCACACTGGACTTTTTGACCACCAACCATGCTCCAGGGGCACAACCGAGTCCTTGAGTATTTTTATATTTTCTTTAAAGTGACAGGAGGAGATTTTTTGAGGATACAAATTTCTCTCAAATTGCACTTGATCGGTTGCAGACCACCTACCGAGAACGTTTCGAAGGTTTATTGGACAAACAAGCACGAAAGAAAACCGCAAACTTTGTTTTGAACTTGCCTGCTATCCTAATCGTCCCTATAGGAAACCATGCCTTGAATCACTTCAGGTGTGATCTAATACATTGATAATCATTCCAAATCTGCAAAAAACCTGGGTTCGAAAAAAATGAGGACGCTTCTCTCTGGAAATGTCCTCATGTCTCTTTAAGTTCAATATGTTTAAAATATTTATATTTAATAATTGACGAACAATCTAAAAATGTATTACAATGCTTTCAAGTAGTCACCTGCAACAATTGCTTCGTCCAGCGCTCGGAGCAGATGTATGATTACACATTAAGTTAAAGTTTCAGCCATTTAATAATTCGTTATTCTCCTCATGTTTTATTTCTTGCTTACACCCCTTTGGCTTCACAGGTTCACCACCGAGTGGAGTTCCCCGGCAAATTCCTTTTGTTCTATAAAAAATTGACTTGGAGTTCACTCGGGTGAGACCACTGTTGGGTCATCTGAAGTAATTCCTAACCGTGGAGAGCAGAGCACCATTTCTCAGTGGATTTGCCTTGTATGAAGGTTAAAGAACAAATTTAGAGGGTGGGGGTGCCCTCGAGAAAGTATGGGCTGAATCCAGGAGGGAGTAAATCTATAATACTGGGATCAAAAATGTAAAAAGGTAACCAAAGTGATCGTCTTGTTACAAGGATTAAAAAAGTATACAGTGTGAGTCAAAAAGAATAGGACCGTGATTGATTATTTTTTATCAAAAAAATAATTGAGCTTGATAAAAAAAGTTTTATATATTCGAAACAAGCATGTTCTTCCGCTCATTAGAAAAAAAGAATCACCGAAATTTATCATTCCTAACCATTGCTATGCCTGTTTTGCCGAAAGAACCCATTTATCCAGCTGTCCACGGAATGCTGGATGCTTTGAATATGTGCGAGTACCTGGGAAATTATTGGGCCATTGAAATGTAAACTCTAATGGTACCTGGCAGTCCTTCGTCTTCCTGATGCTTCACGTTGTCGTTTCCTGATGGTTCCATAGTCATGGAATTTCTTGACCATTGCTATAATAACCTGTTTGCAAGGTGTACGGTTTGCTAGCGGGAACTGCAAGGCAAACTGTCTCAACCATGTCAACGGAGAATGGGTCTGCAAGTAAGTTTCAACAATAAAAGTTTATTGTACATCTGGATATGGAGGGGCCATAATACCTAATACCTTTCCACCAAGATGCCATGTTAGTTTTGAAAATATCTTCAGATTTGTTTATTCATTATTGATTTTGTGCAGACCATGCTAATCTGTTTTTGAAACTCGCAGTTTTAAATCTCATTTACATTTCAATGACCCAATCATTTTCCAGGTACTCACACATATTCAAGCATTCAGCATTCCGTGGACAGCTGGATAAATGGGTTCTTTTGGTCGAACAGGCATAATAATGGTCAGGAATGATGAATTTAGGTGGTTCTTTTTTTTATAATGAACAGAAGAACATGCTTGTTTCGAATATGTAAAACTTTTTTTATCAAGCTCAAATAGTTTTTTGATAAAAAATAATCAATCACGGTCCTATTCTTTTTGACTCACACTGTAGTTTTTACTACCTGCAACGCAGGGGCGGCGCCAGGGGGGTGGCAGGGGGCGCCCCCTGAGATTGCAAAAACAGGGGTTTTACGCAATAAATTGAGCAAAAATTAGGGGTTTTTAACTAAAATGAGTTCAGTTTGTACTCTTTCGCCCCCCTATGATGTTTCGCCCTTCCTATGATTTTACCCTGGCGCCGCCCCTGCTGCAACGTATGGTTACGGTGATATAAGACAATGTCAAAAGTCATCACGAAAGGTTAAATCTTTAAAATTGCTCCCATTTCTTTAAAATGGGCTTAAATTGTTCACCTTTCTTCAAAGACTGCAAGAAAAGTATCTTGCACTCTCTAAAACATTTCTAAAATTTAGCGATCGAAAGAGGTCAATGGCATTGACCTTGTTTATCTCGATAACCAAATATAAAAGAGAGTGCCAACTATATACTTTTGTTGCAATCCCTATGGAAAGGGTAACAATTTGAGACAATTTATAGGAAAAAATGTTAGGCATGACTTCTTATTAAACCTACCATTTTGCTGACATTTTGAACATTTACTGTGTTCACTCATATTGCTGAATCCTTGCGTTGTTGATCAATAACCAATTGGGTCAGATTTAATTGAAAAATAAAATGATCCTTTCTGGATAACATTGAAGCACAATAACTTTCGTTCTGCGCATTTTATTATTTGTCTGGGATAAATCATAAAATTTGTATTTGCTCATAACATAAAAACACACCGTCAAAATCAAGAGAGATTTCGGATATAACTTTTCTCCGAGATATCTAATGAAAAAAGCATAAACATTAAGGTGCTAGGGTCACAAAATGCACCTTTAAATGCTTAATGACTGTGGATACCATGGCCTTTTCGCCTGCAATCAATCTGTAGTGGCATTTAAAAGGTGTATTTCCTTTCTGTGTTTTGTAACCTTGAAAGCGGTTCCCGGACAGCAAAACCAGCACTTCCGTGTTTTAATCTACACAGGTGTAAAACATGCTGAATATCCAACAGTTCATTTTGAGAACTGTATTAATACAATACATCCAAAAAGACTTCATCCAGCACAACATGGAAATCATTCTATCAACAAGGTTCACAAATGCGATGTTTCATTGCACGAATTGCATTCCAACAAATTACAAACGGACAAGTAATATGTGTTTCGTCGTTTATGTATGTGTCTTCATTTACCCATGGCTAGTAAGCAGAATGATAAGCGCGCAAGCTGTAGTAGACCAAGATATTGGAAATCATACCGCTCTTGTTGGTGAAAGTATAACTTTAATGTGCGATTTGAGGTCTATTGGAGGAAATCCAATTGTTTGGTACCACGTAGACCGCATGCACGTATTAAGTTTGGATGACACTGTACAGGACAGTGTACCGTTACAAATACGAGAACGTTTGTCCGTAACATGTTATCCAGATTATGAATGGTGCGAGCTAACCATATTACAGCTGACTATGGAAGACGGTGGAACTTATAAATGTGGACATCAGTATGGAAACTTAGGTCAGGTAAAATATTTCACTACCGGGTACCTGAATGTCATCTACTCTGGCTCTCTGCCATCTGAAGAGTCACCAACTTGTCTTATATATGCGCACGGGGACACACCTGAAAGTAGAAGTGGAGACACTGTAACGCTGTCTTGCACAGTAACTGGTGCAGAGACGGCACCATTTTTAGTTTGGAAACGGATTAGTGCAAATATAGAGCAGGATTTCAATTTTCTTTTATATGCTACTATAACATTAACTGAAGAAGATATGGGAATAGATTTCACCTGTATCATGACTCACCCTGCATTAAATGAACCACGTAACTGCACAGTTACTCCTTTGCCGTTACCAACAACGTCGGATAGCAATGAACTTATTACAAGTCCGCGCTTTACCAAAGCCATCATACCACAATATACAACAGAAATTACTCCATCGGGTCTGCAAGCCTATATTATACCAATAGTAGTTTCGGTGGTTATCTTAATAATCTTGTTATGTTTAGTCGTCGCCATAATACTGTGCATTACCACACGGCGAAAAATACACCGAAAGAATGACTTGTCAACTAAAGCTGATGACATACGCAATACGGGCAATGAAACTGCAAATACTTCAGACTATGCTGCAATTAACTCGATGGAACCCATACCTGAGTCCCATGAACTCGAGCCAATTAGAACAAGTGCTCAGAGCCAAGGTTCTACACAAGATCTTCAGGAAGATCAAACTTCTACCGATGCTCAAATCTGCGATGATGGAAATTTTCCTGTATACGCAACACCGGATAAAAAAAAGAAAAAGTATGACGCAGCCGAAGAAGAGGTAAGGACATCTCACTATGAGAATGTACCCCCTCTCTCCAGCCAGACCACTGAAGAATGTTCCTCGCAGGATGGCTTGATGTATGCAGACATAGACCTTACTGACAAAACTACTTCAGACTCGCCTAGAATGCCGCTATCTAACCAGGATGCTACAGTCTACGCCGATATAACTGCTTGAGTCTGTTGACCAAGGAAAAGTATATCGTTATATAATGAAATCTAAACGACATTCTTGGCATATGGACTGAATTATTGACATTTGGAATCATATCGTTAAAAAGACGAGGACATTTCGAGAAAGAAGCGCCCTCAATTTTTTTGGAAACCGGGTTATTTTGCATATTTGGAATGCGTACCAATGTATTAGATCACACCTGAATCGAATAAGCCTAATACGCCTTCTTTATGTAATGTAATAAGATGATGATTTAGTATTTTCTGTCGTGCACAACAGAAATTAAAAGCGTGGTTTTGTATGGGGACGATAATGATAGCAGGCAAGTTCAAAAACAAGGTCTGCGGTTTTCTTTGTACTTGTTTGTTGAATAAACCTTCCAGATGTTCTCGGTAGGTGGTCTACAACCGATTTAGTGCAATTTGAGAGAAATTCGTATCCTGTCACTTCAACACTGCAAGCAACGATTGTTGAAACGATATGACAAACAAAATGTTCTCATATTTTGCTCTAAACGAAAGGTTGTCTAAACAAAGGTCACATATTCCACTTAAAGTTCAAAAAGTTAGAAAAATTGACAAACTTGATGAAAAATTGTGAACCCAGTATTTTGGTTTTCGTGCGCCATTTTTGAAAGGTAAATTATTTTTGCCTAAATATCAGTTGCGCATATTTTGCTGGAAAAATTAAAACCATCCATGGATTTATTGTGCAAATTAGCATAACTAAGCGTTTTAGTGGCGCTATTCAAAATTTCAAAGTTTCGCCCCTTAAATCGTACTCCAGTAACTTTTTGAAATGTTTATTTCAGCAATGTAAATGTATACGTTCTCCTATTATGAGCCAAATTTTATGGAAAAAGGTTTTCACTTTTTGGCGGGAGAATTTGGTGCGCGTTGTAAAAATCGGTTTTGGACCGCCATTTTGAATCGGTACAACCGATTTTCATTTTTTTCCTGTTATATGGTTGTGTTGATGTATCCCATCAATGACCAGAGGTTTGGTAACAAATGCACCGCCAAAGTGGTTTATACACTAATGGGAGTGCGCAAGACCTTATACACTTAAGTGTTAAAGAGAAAATCGGTATTTCAAGACGTGTTACAACGAACAAATAGCGTGGGAGCAGACATTTGTAACACATCTCGAGTACAAACGTTTGAGTGATTAAATATGTAGACATCCAGTGACCTGAATGAAGGGACGCAAATGGTACCTTAATGAAGGGAGGGGTCTAAATAATCCAGTCATGTTGAAAACTATACCAGGGTATTTGTCTAACCGTAATGATTCCAAAAAGGTATAGTTTGTACTATCGGTAATCTAAAGTTTTGGAGTATAGGCTAAAACAGAAAAATAAATTTTCATTTGTATAGGGGTCAAATTTTAAAGTTGCTCCGATTTGGATAAAAACGGTGCAAATTATTGATGGAGCTCTTGGGTTTAAAATAAGGAATATGTTTGAGTGTCCTAAAATCTTGCTTAACAAAGTAGAGGAAACAAGGTCAAGCCCCATTGAATGCAATGGACGCTGTTGGGCCCCTACATTGGCAACAAAGCATTTTCGACAGTTAAAAACTATTCCTTATTTTAATCCCGTGAGCTCCACCAACAATTTGCACCAATTTGTATCCAAATCAGAGCAACATTAAAATTTGACCCCTGTACAACTGAAATTTACCCTTTTTATTGATTTGTTTGCTGTTTTTAACCTGCAACTCCCAGACTTCGAATCGTACATAGTACAAACTATACCTTTTTTGAATGATTAGACAAATAACATGGTATACTTTTCAACATGATTGGATCAATTTAAAAATTTGACCCCTGTGTAATCTTTGTCTAGACCTCCACTCCTTAAGGAACTCTTTGCGGCATTGTGCATTGTTTCAGGCTGCATTGTTCCAATCGGAAGAAAGGTCATTGTAAAGCTGTATTTTGAATACAAAATGATTTAGAACACCATACTCCATTCTTAGTTTCCCGTCCCTTTTCCTTTTAAACAGACACTGGCACATTTGAAAAAAAATCCTCTAGACTTTCCAAAATTGATATTTTTGCATGGTTGTAAAGCTTCTACCGCGTGAGCCAAAAAAAGTATACACTTCCTTGATAAGCTGTGATATTCCATGTGACTAATATTTTCATGATGGTTGTAACATTTGATTAGAGTACATCTTCATGCATCTTTTGATACCAAATTTATGGGGTTATGGTGCATGGATGACTACACAGGGGACAATTACTGAAACCATGTCCAATTGTGATTGCGCCAATGTACACAATGAAATCACTGGTTCGAATCATGTGATGTTTCATCTCTTTTTACTACCTATGGCTTAATTGGCGCAATCACAATTGGACAAGGTTTCAGTAAATGTCCCATGTGCAGTCATCCATGCACCATAACCCCATAAATTTGGTATCAAAAGATGCAGGAGGATGTATTCTATTCATAAGTTACAACCATTCATGAAAATATTAGTCACATGGAATATCACAGCTTATTAAGGAAGTGTATACTTTTTTGACTCACGCTGTATATACATTAGATCTCACGTGAAATTATTAAGCCCAAACCAACGCCCTTATGGGTAAACAGAACGATTTTGTAATTAATAAGACGACGCGAAAATGGCGTTTAACACAAAAAAACACACGCCACAGTTAATTCGCACGACATGCACCTTGTTTGACCGGTGTCGCGGGAGATATGGTCCTCCGGGAACTATTGTGAACAATAGGGCAATCGATTCAGTTGACTCTTCACGCGACATTAGTTTCACGCTTTATCCCGTTGTCGTCTATGGAGCCCGGACTATGATACCTACCGGACTATGCTTACTTTCACACCGGTCTGCGACCTTTGTGGTTTTAATATCAATGAGTGCGAGTCTATGGTATTCATACGATAGACACATTTGTTGATTAAAGTTAGCCTACAAATTACCTGGATGTCTTTAGCCTCTTATTAATGTCCATATCTGTGTTTGTGACTTTTTTGAGTATGTTACTTTTATGTGTAAAATATATCTCTATTCTTCCAATGGCCTAGACTATCATTTGCGAGCAAATTGAAGAAAGGACATCGCCGGATAAGGAATGAAGGATGCCCTCTATAGTTTTCATGAGAACGGATGAACTTGAGACGTTCCGCATTATAAAGCGACATGCTCAAAGTTTACCTTTTGCTAGTTTTCAAAAAATCCCACTTTACATAAATTCCCCAAAAGTCGGTTTTATGTAAAATTATAATACAGGCTTCAATGGGTAATTGAAATTTCCAAATATGAACCCTTTCCACATCAAGAACCACAATGCCGCTTTGCAAGGATGTGCGCTATATTATTTGGCACCATATATATGAGTGGCATTCTGGTTCTTTGGGGAAAAACCTCATTTTTGTATATATTTTTGTTTTCTGGGGGCCCTGAACACTAAATGGAATTGCCAAAACAAACAACAATAACAACCTACGTGTATTACTATGCGGTAAGGCATGCGCATCTATCAAAGGCTCAGTTCAGAAGTCTTGGATGGGCACATGTTACCAATAGCTGACTCTGCATGTCCTGGGTATCATAAATCATACTAAAATACAGAGTGTGTATTTGCTCAGTACATAATGGTGAATGCAAGCTATTGAACTGCGCCATGGGAAATGTGATTTTATTAGCTCATTGAGTTAACTTGTTCATGATATAAATAGCGCGGTCATGGGCCATGCTTTATCATTGTGTTGTGTTCCAAATCTTAGCAGCATAAGCTATTAGGTATTTGGGTATTGTTAGAAGGGCTGCCTCTTTGTAGCTTATGAAGGACAAAAGGTCTATCTATAGGCATATAACAAGCTCCATAGCAAAGGTCAGCTGCAACATCTTCCTGTTTCTAAATAAATGGTGATTGGAATGGAGGCATGCTCTTAGCTTTGCTTTTTCCAGAGAGTATGCCCCTGAAGTTTCTCAGACTTTTCTAATTTTTTCTTGATACAAGTGTATTTTGGGGATAAAAACACCTTGCGTACATGATAAAGTAGTTGTAAAACACCAACTCATAATTGATGGTGAAATATAACTATGATGATTATAGAGGGCCTCCTTCTCTCCTTATCCGGCGATGTCCTTTCATATTTTCTGAAAATGGGCCATAGACATCCCAGGTCATAACTAGTTTCCTGCCAATAGCCACTAGTGTTTTTATGTAGCATAAACTATATTGTTTAAAATAAGCTTTTGGGCCACCCTGATTTTGATATCAATTTTGGCTAAAAATGCATGTTTCCGTCGTAAAATGTACACAGAAGCACAGAATTCACCCCTTTTACTATACAAAGGCACAGATCTTGGCCTTGACAAAGGAACAAATCGATTTTCATATATCCGTTACCTACAAAATTAAAAAAAATGGTCGCCATAAACGATTCAGATTATATTCGTAATGTGGAAGATGCCTTATTAACTTATTGTTGAGCTTCTATCACAAAATCTACATGGCTATAATTTTGCCTCAAAATTGAGCCTAAAACCAAATCAAAATGGCGTCCAAAATACCAATATTGAATCAAATTTTGGCTAAAAAGGTATATTTCGGTGGTAAAATGCACACAATTTTTTTTTTAAATGTACATAGGCATAGACTATTGCCTCGATAAACTTCTAATTTCCATTGTTTGATCACATGACCAAAATTCAAAATGGCTGCCACAAACGTTAAATACAAATAAGCGTAAATGATCATAATGTAAATGATGATTATTAACTTGTAGTTGAGCTGCTACCACAAATGATAAATGCCTATCATTTTGCCTCAAAATGGCAGCCAAAAAGTAAAAATGGCGCCCAGGATACCAAGCTTTGTCTTATAATCCATTATATGACTGTATTGCCGTCGTAAGATCCGCACACAAACTCAGAATTTCCACTTTTTGGTGTACCAAAGAAGGTAAATTTCCAATTTTATCACGTAACGTGGCGGAATCCTGGCTTGATCTGCATCAACGTTTGTTAGAACGTGCACAGTATTGGTGGTGGTGGTGGGTTGAGCGCTTTGGTCCCGGGAACCCTCCCTCTCCAGTTGCAGTAACTGTAATGGCATATTGTGTTTTCTTTTCTTCCTCAACATACGGAAGCCCATGCAATATTTGTTTGTAAAGCTAGGAACAGTTGATACGAACAACAACTCAAGTCAACGCCCCCTTAACAGTTCCCTAGATTGGAAACCTTAAGATAGAGCTTGCAAGCTGGAACACTCCCAAGAGAAAGCACGCTCCATTCAAGGCATGACTGGTCACAGGAACATAGATTGGTGTGATGCTGCGTCAGCCTGGTAGTCTTCTAGCTCCCAGTTACCACACTTCATGTTGTTTCTTGTAAACTACAATTACTATAGTTAGCTCTTAGAGCCTTTCTTGATAGAGAGTCCAGTGGCTTTTTGGTTTCCTTGTTGGTGAATCCCCTGGACGCCACTTCTACTGGGAAGTATATATTTCAACTTCCATCCAGCTTCTTGTGCTTCTTTGATAAGGTCTTCATTGCACTTCTTTCGGTGGTTATGCCATATTCTCTTCTGCCAGTAGTGTCAGCTCGATGACAACACCTTCTTTCCTTGCAAGATAATATTTGACGGGGCGTTTGTCTTCATCCCACACCACAGTCCACACAGAGCATACGGTCCAAGAACATGTTTATTCCATGTCTTCAGATTGACTTGCGTAGGAAGTGTATCCTGTATATAGTGTTTAGGTAGAATTTCAGCATTTCTGGTGACCAGGAGCAGAGGAGCTTATTCCACCTATCCTTTTTAGTTTGCTGTCATTTGATCCGCATTCTTAAAACCATGCTTTATTTTTTCTGATGTAAGGATTAATATGGTAGGAAATTCGTCGCTAAAGTCAATTATTACACCTTCGTTACACCTACGTATTCGACAAAACTTCGCAAATTACGCAAAACCTTGCCAAGTTCCCAGTAAATTAAATGATTGGAAGTTATCCCTTCTTTCTGTGGTTTGACCCAGTTTCTCATAACCCTGCTGCACTTTTAGGAAGTAAGGATTGCTATGGTATAGGAAATCCGTCACTGGCGTTAATTTACACCTGTGTATTCGACTGAATTGTAAATTTAAGTTTCAAAACTTCCTTGTATTGGACTGCAAAATTAACACAGACAAGGTTGACAAAACTCTCGGATATCCATGGATTCGCGATTCGCATTGGTGTGACGTCATTTGTTCACAATCCAATGCATTGTGGGAAATGTAAATCGGTGAATAGGTAATTCTTGAAAAGAAACCAGTACTCAAATCCAGAGATCTTAGGTATATGCAATTAAAGTTTGACCGAGTTGCTTAAATCTTATATCAGTGAAACATTTACAATATGCGGGGACTGCAATGGGTTCCAAAACGGACCCATCATATACCACATTTTGCCCTAGATATTTGAAACAAATAACGTATGGCAAGATTAGAAAAGAAAACGATTATGTGCAAGACACTAGCTTAGATATCTCGATGATCGTTTTGTTTTTTGTTCTTGACACCTTCATCTCCATACTAAATTCGATTCACCAATAAAAAGAAAATCGACCTCATAATAACCATAATTGTACAATAGTATCAAAGATGATGGAAAAAGTCACATACTGAATAAATATTTGAAGGTGCATTTCTTGCTCGTAGCACCTCATTTTTGTTTATGGTTCACTAGATATCCCCGAGAAGTTTATTTTAAGATTTTGAATAACCTTATTGTAACTAACTTGCACATTAGTCAGTCCTGTAGGTCAACTTGTACATTAGGCCTGGACAAATTTGAACGTACATTAGTCAGTCCAGCATAACCAACTTGTATATATATTAGTCAATCTTTCTTGACTATTATGTCCAACTTGGAAAACCTCTACGTTAGTCAGTCCTGGACTAATTTACTTGACTAGCAGGTACATCATTCTTTCCAGCTTGAATAACATGTACATTAGTCAGTTCTGGACTAATTTGCTTGACTAGCATGTACATTAGTCAGTCCTGCTGGACTAACAGTCAGTCCTTCCAGACTAATTTGCTGGACTAGCAGTGCATTAGTCAGTCCAGCTGGACTAACTTGCTCAAAGTAATTCATCCAGGTTGACCAGTCCAGAAGAAAGCGTACAAGTACGTATACGTACAAGTACGTACATACGTCATAATTTCCCACAATGTAATGGATTTTTTTAGAGAAATACATTAGGTTTTAATATTTCACCACGGGACAGTTTATTTTTACAGTTCTGAAGCTCTAATCTTCACTACATAGAGTTTTAAAGCTCTCTTGCAGAATCCAGGGACGTCGTTCGGGGCTTCTTTCTAGGGTTTTTAAATTAAAGCACATGCGGCGTTATTTTTTAATGACATTAATAATATACTTATTTGGTTCGGCAAATGGTAAAAACAAGTTAATATTAACTTTTCCAAGACAGTTGCCCTGATGCAAAAGTGCCCTTATCCTTGAGACCCTACCTGATAAAATGGCGGATCCCGACCAATATCCGTTGCCGTAGCGTAGCGGCACGAAGCGTGTGCAACTCTTGTATTATTCTTTTTCCAAGATTTTCTTTCATGCAAAGTTTATTTGCATGAAATCTTCACTACATAGAGTTTTAAAGCTCTCTTGCAGAATCCAGGGACGTCGTTCGGGGCTTCTTTCTAGGGTTTTTAAATTAAAGCACATGCGGCGTTATTTTTTAATGACATTAATAATATACTTATTTGGTTCGGCAATTGTAAAAACAAGTTAATATTAACTTTTCCAAGACAGTTGCCCTGATGCAAAAGTGCCCTTATCCTTGAGACCCTACCTGATAAAATGGCGGACCCGACCAATATCCGTTGCCGTCGCGTAGCGGCACGAAGCGTGTGCAACTCTTGTATTATTC